>JAPKLW010000193.1:376546-437234 GCA_026898455.1 Plectranthus barbatus
AGTAGTGATCAGGTAAGAATGAACCTTAGTATGAGAAATGAGAACAAATCTAAGTCGTCCATATATTCAGATCAATGCATCAGATAAAACTAAAAAACGCGGCATTTTATCTTGAATATCCTGCATTAAAGGTGATACGATCCTCGCCGGGAAGGTTTGGATCGCATCGACAAACAAGGAGCGCACACTGACACGACTTGAACATATTTGATGGAAAATCCTACACCTATGACTCGACCCTTAGAGAACCGTAGGCAAGAACGCGAATGAGCCCCTATGACTCAAAATGCAACTCGGCTCACAATGCAGGATATAGCGAAGACGCCACGAACAACTGCGAAATTTTGTTTTATAAGTCAGAATCTTCGAATCCTAGGGCTACTAGAATTCGTGAGCTTTCAGAATAATTGATGAGACAATCTCACAAATTTTATTAAAAACTGAAAACTGAATAAAATAGTCTAATACAAAGCCTATATATAGGCGACCCAAAACCCTAATCTAATAATCAAATCTAAAAAGCATATAAAATCTTTTAAGATATACAACAAGTATATCTCAATATTTTTGAACAAGACTAGACACTAAATATATTAGTTTTCAAAAATTACATATTAATTTTCAAAAATCAAATACTTAAAAACAAAATTAAATAAAGTAAATACTAAAATTCAAAATTAAATCAATTCAAAACTAAAATTTGAAAATTAATCTTCAATTGATCTTCAATGAATCCTCTAATTTCAGCCCACTGGGATCTCCATCAAAAGGAAAATATAGTAATTATATTAAATGAGTGATAATTTTAAAGCCTGCATTTTAACTACAATTTTGTTCATTTTAAGGGCAATATCCTGCATTAACATTACATTGCGAAATAAAATGCTTAATCTTTCTACTTACGACAATTAATCTTTAATATTGTGCATTTTATCTTAGAAAACATGCATTTTTATTTAAGCAAACAGGCATTATTCTCTTACAAAAAAACTAATCTCTCTAATAAGGAAAGATTGCATTTATCAAAATATGGATATCCATATCTAATCTGATATGGAAAATATTTTTATAAATAAAAAAATATTATATGATTTTCAAAATTCAAATATATCTACCTTAATTTATTTGAATATTCTTATCATATCTACTCAAACGAATCATCATCTTATTTGTGAATCAAAATAATCCAAGTTCATGTTGAAAGTTAACGTGTAAATTTTGAATTTGTTATGAGCCGTGTCGATCATTCATACATCGAAATAAACAACGAAATAATTAAATCTCACTATGTTACATAAATAAAATGTATCTTGAGGTTTTTTAATCTTAAAATTAGTTTATTATATTTTTTATCAAATATGCATTCTAATATTATTGTATTGTATTGTATAAAATAAAATATTATATTCTCACCTCATTTTCTGTAGGAATATAATGCATTTTATAAATCATATAGTGCATTTTAAATAAGATTTCATGCATTTTAGGTAAATTTTCATGCATTTTACGAAAATTAATTTGTTGTTACGAGATTTATGTATAGAGTCACTAATTTTATTTTCATTAAGGTTTTCGTCCTCTAAATTTATGCAATAAGGATCGTTTGAAAAATAATTAAATTATCTTTAATTTGATATATAATACATGAAAAACGAATTTAAATTGAGTAAGTTATGATCATTTAAAGTTTTTAGAATTTTAATCAGAGGATAGAGAAAAAAATATTATATTTGACAAAATTATCCTTAAAATCGAATAATGCACAATATACTACAAAAAATGAACACGGAAATTTTTAGATTTTGAGCGTTGATATGCAAAGATAGATGGCTGAGATTTATTCTCATTTCTCATACTAATTACATTTTCATATGATCACCAATCTCTATCTATCTATCTATCTATCTATCTATATATATTTATATATATATTGATTTTAAATTTTTAATTATGATTTTTTTTAAATTTTAAATTTTAAATTTTTATTTATAACAAGCGAGACCCATTAATATGATAAATTAAAAGTAAATGAAAGTATAATAATATTATGTAATAGAAAATGATATTGGCTGTTGATGTGATGTACAAATAACATTTCTTATTTACTTAAGAAACAACACCATCGTAAGTGCCTAATGTCAGTCGTACCCCTAATCAAAACAAATATATGTTAGCCAACAAAAATAATAGGGATAAGAGCCGATTTAACCCTTCGACTATTATGACAGGATCGTTTAGCACCTTATTGACTATTTGACTCAATTATGCCTTTTAATTTTAAAAAGTGGTTCAATCTAACCCCTCAACTTAAAAAATGATTGTTTTACCCTGATTAAGAGAGAAAATAATATATATTCGCTTTATAGTTTTATCTTAGTTTTAAATTATTTATTACTTTTATATTACTTGAGTTATTTTTATTTGTAATTTTAATTTGTATAAATAGAAATATTTGAAATATTAAATATATCTATTAGTAAATAAATTTGGTATAGAAGTAAATTTAATTTAAAAACAAAATTAAAATAAATAAGAATTATTGATAATTTATAATTAAAAGATTTATTTATTACATCTATCAAATTAATATTTAATTATTAAATCTAATTTATACTCTAATAAATTGTATTTTAGTTGAAGCTAAAAAAAATAAGCATATATATACTACAAATATATGAGCTAAAACAAATTTAACAAACAATATATTTAATAATAATAATAATGAAATCAATAATAATTATAATATTGTAAGGTGAATTTTTTTAATTTCATTTAAGTTTCAACAACTTCGAACCGTACAATATTTTATTTAGAATTACAAACTTGATTCTTAAAAAAATGTGTTGTTGATTGATTAGGTGGTCTCATATTTACCCTTAAGGTATTATGAGAGTCTATTTTTTAATATATAGAAAGTAATTAATTTTTGACATAAAAAAATATTGACTTCAGAAAAATGGATTAATACTTATACTATTGTTTATAATTATTTATGAATGATATATTAACATTTTGGTGTTGATTTAATAAAATAATTTAATACATTTGTTTTAGATAAATATAATAGTTAAATATTTTTTTTAGTTCATACAAATTATATTAAGTATTTTTAATTATTCTAATTAAAATTATAAATAAAAACAATAAATAATTTAATAATAAAAATAAAATTATAAAACAATATATATATATATATATATATATATATTCTCGTCTCTTGATCAGGATAAAATAATATTTTTTAAGTTGAAGGGTTAGATTGAGCTATTTTTAAAATTAAAAACCTTAATTGTGCCTTAAATTCACCCTTATCCAAAATAATAATGTTCTCGAAAGAATTTGGAGGCTAAATTCAATTCTTGCGCCTTCTCTAGAAGTAATTAATTCAAATGCGTTGAAAATTGAATCCTACGCTTTTGAAGTCAGACAGGGCGCTTCTATTTCTTTTAACTAACTTTTCTCATTTCAAAACAAAACCCGTCAACCGTTACCCACACATTCAACAGACAGACGTAGCTTTTTCTTTTTTTTTTTTTTTTTTTTTTCGGAGGAGAGATGGAGAGCAAGAACACAGCAGCAACTGTGAAGGAAGATGGAGAAGACAGAGAGGGACGTATGGGGAACAAAGAGAGCAATCAGATCATCGCGAAAAAGAAAGGCAGGAGGCAGAAAAATAAGAAACTGAGCTATTATTTGATTCCAAGATTTCCATGTATGAGAATTGACGACGACGTTGCGGCAAAGGAGACCCCGGCCGTCGGCGGCGGCGGCTTCAACATGGAGGCGGGTGGTAAAGGGAGGGATCACTCTCCGTCCCACCTCGTTGTGACGGTCAATGGAATCCTTGGAAGGTAATAAATTGTAGCAAACTTGATCTTAAATACTTTCATCTTTTTTATTTTATATAGAGTATATGTTTTTGGAAAGTTTATATTTTTTGAGTTGGATTTTGTTTTGATGGGGTTGCAGTGCTGGAGATTGGAGGTATGCAGCCAAGAAATTCGTGAAGACGTTTCCAAATGATGTTATTGTACACTGTGAGCTCATTTTCTCTCTTTAGTATTTTGTTGAGCCTCGTTTTGGTTAGGTGATGATAATAAAATGTTGTGTGAGTAGTAGTGTTTTCGTAATAGATTGAGAGGCTAGAAGAATACAACATTGGTAAATTGTGACGAAAGAAATAATTTTAAATGAATTGCGTGAGTTTTTGGGAATCCGACGACGAAGGCCTCTTTATATTTTAATGTGACGCGAAAATTATTCCAAACAATGAGTTCGCTCATATGTTGGGCCTGATTAATTTTTACCCGTATCAATGCCCAAACTTGAATCATGGCTTTGCTTTGCCTATTTTTTACTGGGCTTTGGTAATTGAGTAATCTAAGGATTGGTAGAGAGTTTGTTTGCACTGTGCTTTGAACTTTATCGCAATATGCGAATTCATGAATTCAAGCGAGCCTTAGTTAAGTTTACATGATTTTGTAAATATTCATTATTATTATGTAAGAAATATTTATGTCCTCTAATTAATATCATATTCATACCCAATACAATTTTTAATTATAGCTACAAAAATTTGTGATATTTATTATTCTTAAATTATATTATGTTTAATTGTATCAAAATGCAATGTATGTGTCCAGGCAGTGAGTCGAATTCATCAAAGTTGACATTTGATGGTGTTGATGTCATGGGGAAGAGATTAGCAGATGAGGTTTGTAATGCATTTTCCCAAAACATTTATTTCTAGTCATGACAATATAGAGATGTCAATTTGACTTGAAATTCATGAGTTGAAACAAGCCCAAAAAAAAAAGGTTGGAATTGAACTATTTTACCCTATATATATAAAAAATTAATCTGAATAGCTAAGATCCAATAGGGCTAAGCTCAAGATCCAACAGGTTAGCTAGATTGATCTAATTAATTTTATTAATAGTTTTAATAATAATTATATTATCAAAATCTTGTATTGTTGCATATCATATTTTTTTAATTAATTAAGTTTTAACTTAATAACGCTATTTGGGTCGGATAATTTTACACTTTTACTATATAATTATGTTCTTGAAAATTATTTCACCATCAAGTGAAAACATGTTCTAATATTGATAAAATATTAAAATTATATGTTTTTTAATATTTAAGATGTTAGATATATATATATATATAGCTTGCGCGGAGTTTTCAATTTCATATTAGAGAAAAAATAAATATTTTGTTTATTTTTTATTAATAAAAGATTAATGAGAGAAAAAAGTATTTAATGATATCAATAATATTTTGAAATATTGAAAAAAAAATTCATAAATCTAAACAAATTAGATAAGGGTCAAAATAAGAGTTTGAGTTTCCCCAAAATTTGATAGAGTAACTGGATTGGCATAGCTACCTACTATATATGAAGTCAAGTGTACTGGGCTATTGGTTTTGCAGGTAAAATCTGTTGCCAGCCGTCATCCAGATCTTCAGAAGATCTCATTCGTCTGTCACTCACTCGGCGGCCTAATAGCGAGATACGCTGTTGCTCTACTATACCAGCAAAATGAAACACCTAAATATAGTGAAGAAAAGGATGTAAATATAGAGGACGAGTCTCGTAAACAACCATCTTCATCAGAGAAACCCAAAGGAGATATAGCTGGACTTGAACCCATCAACTTCATTACCTTTGCAACGCCGCATCTTGGATCCCGGGGACATAAACAGGTAATCTATCTTTTCATATGCAACATATAAATCATGTAGTGTTATCCGCTAGCAATGATGCAAAGTCGGTCCACAAGTCCATCTACTCGGCGCCAAAGACTATATCTACCAATGTCATTCATGAGAATAAGAAAAGATAAGAGTCATTTGAATTAAAAAATATATAGAAATGGACAAAGTCATGACACCGTTCGTCTTCTTAATCTATAGGATATTCAATCTCATACTGTCACTTGGCAGCATTTGATTGGATGCTCTAATTCTTTTAGAGAATTAGATAAATTGAACATATTACAAATAAATAATTCAAATAAAATTTAAGAATTCTATAAAAAATTTGTTGGTCCCGAGATCTTAGTGTTTTAATATGCAGCGAAAGTAATTTTAATATCTTGCGCTCTGAAAACTGAAACTCAGTTTTCAGTTTTTAGTTTCGAAAAACTTGATTTAGTTAAACTTTGTCTCTGATAGATTTAAATTATCAGATTTCAGTTATACACTTCAATACTTGGAAAGTATTGAAGGTTTCAAATCAGCTTGAAAACTTAAATTGCATAAACTAAAATAAAGCAATAAACGAGACATGATATTTATAGCTGCAATTTGAAGTTCAAGAAACTAGACTTCTGTTTTCTGAGGACAGAAGGTAAGCCCCAACCTTGCTTGCATAATCGATCTGTCCTCCTCATCCAACTCATGCTTCACAATGTCAAATCACCTCCATCTAGGAAATTCAACTTTGAGGTCTATGAATGCTATCCTCTTCAAGAATGTTTGGATATAATAGCATTGTTTCTTCTGTAACTTTCTCTTCCACCTTCTCTGAAATTTCAGCGGCCCATGGAATTAGTTTTGAATCTCCAACATCTTTTTCTTCGATGGGTGGGCACTAATTTTTAAGCCTCTCTGCAGTGAATTATGGATGTGGCAACCCGCTCAGAGGGATTCTCTTAGTGGCAAACTGATTCGGCTTGCTTATCATTTCCTTCTCCCTCTTGTCCCATGGATGATGTCTCCATCTTCTTTGCTTATCTTTTGTGAAGTTGAAAACTTCATCTAGACCATTGAGATCTTCCGATTCTGTTTCTGAAGAAGAGACATTTGAAGACGTTAAAGGATAATCATCAGATTTTCCAGTTTTTCAAGTTTTACCTCCCTTTTCAGTTTTCAGTTTGGCACCTGAGAGGTGGTTCCAGTTTTGGAACCCGCCAGTTTTTCAGGGGTGGTTGCTTTCTTTAGCAGATTTGTTGGCATCCCTTTGCACAGCCAACTCTTACTCACAAGAAGTTGTGGAACCCCCTTGCGCGTCCACAACCAACTCAGCAATCTTCTTCGCCAGTTGTTCAGGGTTGGTCGCCCCTCCTTCAGTTTCAGCTAGCTCTGGATCAACAAAAATCTCAACAGTTCTTTCCTCCCCAGGAGCTAGTTCTTGACCAGTGGCTTCACAGAGAGCATTAAAAACTTGATCGGACATGGGTTCCGGAAAAGTTGTAGCCACTGGTTCCCTGGACTCTAGTTTCTTAGAAACACTTTTCATCTTCTCCAGGTCAAAGTCATCCCCCTTCATCTTCTTAGGCTTCTCCACTGTTTTCTGCTTTCCCTTTTATGCTCTCTTGGCTTCAGCCTGCTTCTTGTCCTCCTCCATCCTTGTTTTCTTGCTCACCCTCTCTCTGCACTCCCTCAGCCCTTCCTTCAAGGTTTGTTTTGGTTTTGCTAAAGATGATCTTGGTTTCTTCACAACAACTGGGATGGTGTTGCCTGCCAAAGCATCAACTTTCCCCTCGTTAGGTGTGCTTTGTCCTTTCTCAGTTTGAGATGCCAGTTTTCGCTTTTTAGGAGTGGGATTCTTGGAAGTAGGCTTGCTTGTTACTTCTCCAAGATTAGTGAGTGTGGCCAGATCTAGCATTGCTTGTTGAAAACTGTCCTCCTTCTCAATTTCAGAACTGAGAATTTTCTGGGTATCATGGTTGGGTGGAATGAAGTTTGTGGCCAACAAGGCTTCTTCTTCATCTACCAATCACATAAGTTTCTCAATCAGAAAACTAATTTTCAGCCCAAAGCTGACTCCGGTAGCAAAAACTCCCTCGCTCGACATGTTGGCATTCTTCTTGACATTCTCCAGCATCCTTTCAAACATGAACTCAGCCTAATTTCCACAAATTTCATCATCTATCGCCATTATAACACTATACTTCTTCTTTCTTAGTCTGAGTGTGATCCCACTTCACACTAAAGCATTCGGATGGCAATATCTCTCATAAATTGGTAAGAGCTATCGAGTTTTGTCGTTTTGGTGGTGACTTTCCAACATTTATTACAGATGGTTTTTCCAGTTTCGCAGTGCTCTTCCATCTCCTCTCTAAATTCATATTGGTAGGAAGCAACATGCACACCATTGTTTTTCAACTAACAATTTGTACAGCAAATTATGGTGAACTTTGATCGGTACTCCTGCAACTGTTTTGTTGAAGGATCTTTCGTCCTTGGGAATTACAACGTTTGCATAAAATTCAGCCACCATAAACGTAGGGGTGTAAATGAACCAAACTGTTCGTGAGCTACTCGAATCTCGACTCGATAAAAGCTCGTTCGAGTTTGTTTAGTAAAGCTCGTTTATTAAACGAACCGAACTTGAGCATCATAGTATTCGACTCGTAAGTAGGCTCGTTAGCTAAAATTAGTAAGAAATGTAAAATAATTACTTTTATAAAATAATATTTTCATGATTTAAGAGTAACAATAATGATAAATCTTTCTAATAATAAAAAATTTAAGAATTTGAAAATGAGTATGATGTTAATTTTGGAATAAACAACTTTTTTCTTCAAAATAATAATGAAAATTTAAAATATATTCTAAATTTAGAAAAGCTCGTTTAGGCTCGATTAAAGCTCGATAAAGTTCGTGAACATCAAAGTATTCGATTAAAAAGCTCGAAGCTCGACTCGAAACTAAATGAGTCAAACTTGAGCACAACACAACTCGACTTGGTTTGATTACACCCCTACATAAACGGATGGAACCGTTTAGGATATACTGTCAAGTAATAGATAAGTTCTTCATTTTTCAATTTTTCAACCAGACGAGAGTCTGGGCAAACTTTTTGCGCTTCCTCCCACATTCTCTGTTCCAACGTCAATTTTGTAGCGGATTCCTCATTCTTGGCCAGTTTCACAAGTTTTGCATGAGGGATGTATTCTCTCATAGAGTACAACCCAATTTGGCCTAAGGTGGATGTTCCTTGCTCAAGATTCTCTACAGATGTCCTCTTCGGCATATTGAAGGCAGGTGAATGAGAAATAAATGAGGGAATGTTTGTCTGGGACAACTTGAATGCTCTGAGTTCTCTGGGTTTGAGAGTACTTTGAATGTTTTCAGAGGCAGTAAGAATAAATGCGAGAAACCCTTCGCATATTTATAGAAACTGAATTACGGATTAGACGGACATGATTGTTTTGAATGCACTTGATCAACGGATGAGAAATGTCGTCTATTTAACTATCTGTCACAATCGTACGTGGGGGAGTGGGCCGCGTCACGTGGAACTACAAGAATGAATTGTTGCATGTCTCACATTTAATTAGACTTGTCAGACAAGTCAAAATTTGAATTCAACTATCTCACCTCTATCTCCGAAAACTAAAAACTAATTTTTATTCCTGTTTTTCAGTTCCTAAATCGAGAGCTTGGACTCAGTTTATTTTAGCAACCTTCCTTGCATGAAATCCAAACCAAAGACTAGGAATTAGTTTTCAAAATTCAGTTCTTCAGTTCCTTTAGGGATACCACTTTTGATAGAAAATGGTAAAGTATAAGATCCAAAAACTAAAAACTAAGAGCGATATCCAAAAACTAAAAATTGAGAGCTAGAACTAAGTTCTAATCCGCATCTACTCCTTTTCAATTGAGATTTCATCAAACTCAAGTAAACCAAGTTTGAGGCATAATTTATTGAATCTAGCTTCTGGCAAATGTTTGGTGAAGATATCTGGCAATTGATTATCCGTTCTGATATACTCCACAGATATGTCCTTCTTCTCCACATGATCTCTGATGAAATGATGACGAATGTCTATGTGCTTTGTCCTTGAATGGTGAACTAGATTTTTGGTGATAAATATAGCACTACTATTATCACAGTATATAGGCACGCATCCAGTTTCAACTTCATAATCCAACAATTGTTGTTTAATCTAGAGCACTTGAGCACGACAACTAGCAACGGCTACATATTCAGCTTCGGTGGTGGATGTAGCTATAGAATGCTTGTTGGTCCCAGATCAGAGTTGCGATTTATGTGCATCAGAAGTATTACAAGGGGTTGCACTCTCAAAACTGAGCTCAGTTCATTCGTTTAGATTTATGAAAAATTGTATTAGTCGAGTAGTTTAAGTGATCAGTATTCAGATATACGCTTCAACACTTTAGAGAAGTGTTGAAGGTTTTAAAGACACAGTTCTAAACTGAGTAAAGTAGAAAGTAAGTGAAAACTGTAAAAGTCACACGATATTATAGTGGTTCGGATCCTTAAGTCCTACGTCCACTCTTTGGAAATTAATCCGGAAATTCACTAAGGAAATAAAAAATACACTCCTCACGATCTATAACCAACCACCACAAAAGCCACCATTCGCAGCAGACTGGATCACTCGCCCAGGTAGATGCTCTTCACTCCTTCTTCAATCCGTCGAAGGCTCTGCGTCTTCTCTGTGGACTGGTAGTCGTCGGAAATGGATTGAGGACACACCTCCCTTCTCCTTCTCTGGTGAGTGGATGGTTTAGTTCTTCCCAGAACTCAACAGTTTGGCGAACGCCCGTAATAACCTATTCTCTGACAGAGAGATAGGTTGTTGTGTTCTTACTTAAAAAGTAAGAGCACCAAGGTTAAAGATTAAGTCAGATGACTTAAACTCGTGTACTAGGTGGGTTACACGGTGAATCTATGAAGATTCATTGAGTAGTTAAGCCTCGTGTTCAATAAATGAACCACGGAGTTAATGCCTTAGAATGAGAGCTTTGAATGCTTCGAGCTTTAATTTTGGCAGAGTAACAATAAGGATTTTGATGTTCGGATTGTTGTTTCTCTGTTTTTTCTGTTATTTATAGGCGGGTGTTTGAAAAATAGCCTATAGAGACAAAGTAGTAGTCGTCCAATCAACGACCATATATTTTCTGAAAAGCAGACCTGCTCCTCCGCCTTTTCTGCGTACGGTTGTCCTTTCTCTGATACAGTTTGTACTTGACGTATTTGGCTCTACAACGTTAAACTCTAGTCGCAACTGCTTCAACCATTGCTCCTTATCATTGAGATTCCAAGGCTTTTTACGACTGTTCTGCCCCGCATTCTTCACGTGCTCTCTTTCATATGTGATTTCTTGTTTTGAAACTGAGCTCCTCTCTTCCCAGTTTCTTGTACCTTTTAAATGTGAAAACTGAGTCCACAGTTTTCAGTCCTTGTAATTTCTGTACTAATCCGAATGTAGTTCCAGTTTTTGCTTATTACACTGCTATGCTCTCGCATTCTTCTGCGGCTCTCTCGAACTGTCATCACAGTTTTCTTGCCTGTTATGTTCTAACAGTTTCAAAAACTATTCCTCAGTTTTTGGTTAGTTGCTTCCTATCGAACTATTACAACTCAATAGTCATATACAAGGATTACGGAAGAAATAACTCTAAGCCTAGCTATTCAGTTTTGACACATCAAAACATCAAACTAAAGGTGGGAATTAAAATTAAACATCTAACAGGTTTCCCCCTTTACAATTTAGCACCTAACAATGTTTTTTTTTGCTAAACCAGGTACTCAGTTTAAGGCCTAGGAACTAGCAAGTTCAACTTGTGCTCTTTCGATCTATTCTGCAACCTCCAAAATCTAAATTTGAATGACGATTCAAAGTCAGTTCGTAAGTTTTGGGATACCATTTACCTAAGGATTCAATTTTCTTCAGATATTTCACAATCCACTTGGCAACTTCCATGTGCAATGTCTTAGGATTGGCTTCAAATCTCACACAAACTCTAATGACATGGGAGATATCCGGTCTGCTTGTGCTCAGATATAACAATGATCCGATTATTCCTCTGTAGCTAGTTAGGTTAACAGGTTCTCCATCTTCATCAAGGTTGATCTGAGAACTGAGGCTCATAGGGATACTCAAGGATTTAGCTTTCTCTGGGCAAAACATGGCGATCAAATCATTAGTTTATTTCCTTTGGTTGATGAAAATTTCTCCTTCAGTTTTCTCCAGTTAATGTTCATCAGAAAATTACTTTGCATCAACTCGGCAAATTTCTCGCATAACTCAAAGTTTCTTGCAACCAAAGATGATATTGTCGACATAAATTTGGACTATCAAGAAATTGAGAAACTACAATTTGGTCCCGAGATCAAAGTGTTTTAATATGTAGTGGAAGTAATTTTAATATCTTGCACTCTGAAAATTGAAACTCAGTTTTCAGCTTCGGAAAACTTGATGTAGTTAAACTGTGTCTGATAGATTGAAATTATCAGTTCTCAGTTATACACTTCAAAGTAAGTTATACACTTCAATACTTTGCTGTTAGAAAGTATTGTAGGTTTCAAATCAGCTTGAAAACTTAAATTGCATAAACTTAAATAAAGCAATAAACAAGATAGGATATTTATAGTGGTTCAGATCTTTAACTCCTACGTCCACTTTTCGGAACTTAATAGGGTAATTCACTAAGTTGCAGATTATAAGATCTCATGATCTATAGCTAGCCCTTCGAATGCCAATGTCTGTCGGCTTGTTATCGCACTCACCCAGAAACTTGGTCTGCTTGCTTCTTCAGTCTTGAAGTGAGGACGCACCTCGCAGCCTTCAAACGGGAATGAGATGTTTGTTGTTCTAACTAGAACTTCGGTTGGTTGGAAGTTGACCGTGAGAATCAGAATTTCATTAAGGAAAACTGACTGCTGTGTATATTACTTCAAAAGTAATAACACCAAATGAATAGCTTGAGCTCGTAAGCTAAGTCTCGTGTTCTTGACAGACACCCAAAATTTTAGAGTGCTTTTAAGATCTTTTACTTTGACAGAGTTTCGGCTTGTTCAATGGAATAGTTTCAGGTGCTCTCCTAAAAAGATGTGGTCTGCTATTTATAGGCTGATTTGTCGACCATTTGAATTTATGTTCGTTAGAGACAAATCGCATGTCGTCCAATCATTGTCATTCTTTTATGCTATAGCAGTCTGCTCTATCGCTGCTTTGACCTGCTCTGATATGCTTTTGCTTTTGAGCAGTGTACTTTCACCTGCTCTTGTCATAGCTATTTCCAGTCCGAGGAACTCATAACTGAGAAATTCCTCGTACATGATTATTGTTTGAATCCTTTAAGGAACATTGGATAAGACTCGAGTTCCACTCAGATTCGTTTTGACTTCTCGCTTTTCACGTGTAGCTTTGAAATTGAAAACTGAAATCCTTTAGTTTTCAAGTTTCTAGTTTCCTTCCATTGTGAAAGCAGTTGGTCTTTCTCAAGCACTCTCTTAAACCTCTGCGATATAATTGAGAAACTTAAATCCTCTAGTTTTCAGTTTCTAGTTTCTGGTTTTATGCCTTTGGTGTAACTTCGCAGACTTTTAGTTCTTTTCAAGTTTCAAGTTTAATGTTCCGAAACTAGACTTCTGATTTCTAGTTTCTAGTTTGTCCAACTTTCAGTTCTGAAACTTGACTTCAGCATCTTAAGCTCTATTCTAGTTTCTAGTAAAGGAACTAGACTTTTGTCTTCTCGATCTTCATAGCTTCAAGCTTCTCCAATTTCCAGTTTCTCTATTACAACTCGATTTATCCTATACAAGGATTACATGTAGAAACTGACTATAAACTTTAAAGCTAATTTTGACACACCAAAACAACAAATAAAGAGTAAGTTAATTTCATAGTTTCTAACAAATTCCTAATTATTTTTTTTCTTTAAAAATCAACCCAATATTAATACATTTTGATTCAGAAAATCAAATTCTATTTTCTCTAGATATTTGTTCCTTTTGATAAGTAGTTATAGATTCAAATCATCCCAATCACTTTTTCAGTTCCCAAATTATCCATACCAATAATACTATCATATTCCTAAATAATTCAAACTCTTGGAATTTTCCAACCTGAGACATCTATTAATGCAACAATTTACAATTGAGTGATGCAACTTTTAATGCAACAAAAACAACAATATTGAAACTACAAAAATAAATAAAATTAAGTCGAGTCGAGGAATCCCTCTTTCAGTAAGATGAAAATGCCAACATAGTGCTCGTTTGATAACGCTCGTCCACAAAGGTAAAACGACTTCATCTCCTACGAGGCAGCACTACAATCGTAGAAGCCTCGTGGAACTGAACGGAGTTGAAAACTGAGCAAGCCAAAAGCTTAAAGATGAATGCAAGATTTATGAAATATGCAGTATTTTGTCTTTGTATTGCTCTCTGTAATGCACTTCGTGAATTCTACGACATGCATCTAGAATGCCTATTTATAAGCTAAAGGCAAGTTCCAGACATGGAAGATGGAGCATTACGGGTCGGAATCACATCATTGACTAGGGCCGCTATAGGCGGGAGTCATGGGCGCAACACATGGAATGATTAGAACTGCCTAATCTACTCAATTCCCACGTGGAATTGATTGAGCATAATTAGAACTGCCCAATTTACTCAATTCCCACATGGCTGACTTATCATACACGTGGCATCCATTGTTTGCCACGTCGACACGAGCCCAGAAAGCTCAACAACCCATTCAAACGAGCCTGCAGTCTCACCTTATCAACCATTTTACTTCGTGGATTCATTTCTCACTCACCGAAATTTGGATTTGAGAATATAAATATACCATGATCTACTCGTTGCGGAGATTAATTTGGTACTATATAATTTCGACAAAATTAAATATTTCACATCGAAAATTTATAATAAAGTCCCCGAATTTCCAACAATCCCCCATGAGTTGAAATGCCTCAATGCATGAATGCATAGCCAACTTAGTTTTCGAGAAATGTTAATGCACTTGAAGAGGTAGCTTGTGGCTTTGAACATTTTGATCTTCAATGCCATTGGGTGCACTAGCAGCTTAGTGGTAAGAATACCTTGAACTAATCCTCCAACGTGTGCACCAAGTCAATAACATTGAAACATTAACATCTCAAACTCCATTCGTTCTCAGGTTTGGTTCCGTTTCAGGCCATGGAAACCCCTTTAGGTTTGTTCATTTGAAGTGGTCCCCACTTCCACTTATATAGGTGACCTACTATTGTCAAGTATCCCGTCATACTTAACCACTACGAGGTTTTTAGGAATAATTAAAAGTCATTTAGGCTTAGCCTATACCACATGCAGGTCTATAACACCTCATTTACTCATTTTGGGATGGGTAGATAATATCATCTTCAAGACATCACCACTAAAGAGGATATTATCTTGTCGGTTTTATAACTCGAACTTGTATAGCTTAGTTTTCCCATTAAACCTAGTTCGTGGGATCTCCAATCATCTAGGTTGGGTATCCACGAAACTCATTCATATTGTGGATTTCAATCCCATTCCCTCCAACAATTTTCTCATTTGATCTCGATTTAACCCTTTGGTTAGCAGATCCACAAGATTATCTATTGATTTCACATAATAAATAGATATTATTGCATTCGAGATTGATTGTCTAATGGTGTTATGTCAATGATTAATGTGTCTCGACTTACCGTTATACATGTTACTCTGTACTCGTCCAATCGCTGCTTGGCGTCGCAGTGAATCATGACTGATGGTACATGTTTGTTCCAACATGGAACATCTTCTAAGAATTTTCAAAATCATTTTACTTCTTCACCTACTTTATCTAAAGCAATACATTCAGATTCCATTGTGGAGTGAGCTATACAAATTTGTTTCATAAATTTCACGACACTGCCCCCCAACCGATCGTGAATATGTTTCCATTCGTGGAGTGTGAATCACTTGAATCAGAAATCCAATTAGCATCACTGTACCCTCCAAACCTAATGTAGTATATCACCATATCACAATTAGCTTAAACACACAAAGTTTCTCACTTTGAGCACAAGTCCTTAGAAACTTAGCTCAACAATATTTTTATTGTGTGCTTAATAATATAATATGTCTCATATTAGACTTTTACACATTCACTTTATTGTGAATTATTTATAATGTCACAAATATTATTATTTTGTTATTATCACTACTTTAAACCCCACATCATGTTTGGATTTTCACAAACTAGAGCTTGAAGCTCTTTCATAGCCCACAAGGTGTTTTTATACACCTTTCCACCACAAAGAATTAGGGAATATTAAAATCTAAAATAACATGATCAATTTCACACTTTAATTCTTTAAAAAATAACTTATGAAGAATTATATTCAATGTCACATTTAGCTAATTTAAATGAAATAACTCTTATTCTTCATCACATAATATTCAGCTCAATTTGGTATTATTCAGTGCTCACAAACTATACATTTGTTTCACTAATTTTGAGCATTTCCTAAACAATTTTATAAAATGACACAAACATTTGTATCAGCAAGCACTTAGAACCACAACAAAATGATTATTCCATTTAATAAAGTAACAACTTTATTACAAGAAACTCAAAGTTCAAAGTCTAAGCTGACAAGTTGTCATCATCCCATTTGTCTTCGTTGTTTTCGACAACTTGTGCAACTGGCTTGCCTTTGCCCTTATTCGTTGGCTTGTTGCATTGGCTAGATATGTGACCATATTTGCCACAATTATAGCAATGCGCGCCCTTTCAACTTAGGCTCTTACGTTTCTTGCTTTTGTTATCCACACTTGACCTCTTACGTTTTTTAGAAGGACCACCATGTTCTAACAAATTGGCCTTTGAGACTTCTTCATCCAATATTTCGGGATCACCATTTCGATTGTCCTCTTCAATTCGCAATTTTACAATATGATCTTGAAGAATCATCGCCTTTTTCTTATGCTTAAGGTAACTCTTAAAATCTTTCCACGGGGGGGCAATTTTTTAATGACCGCAGCCACATTGAACGCATCAGGAAGCACCATTCCCTCATCATGAATATTGTGAAAAATGAGTTGAAACTCTTGCACTTGTTCCACTAACTCTTTAGCGGTTTTTACATTACAGTACACGATATATAAAGAATCAACTAAGGCATTAAGTACACAATTTAGACATAAAAAATCTCCGTGGTACTAATTATCAAACGCTATCCTCATGTTTTCATCATCCTCATCATCGGCTATCTCGGGCTTGTCTTCCTTCAAGTAATTCGCCAATCCAAGCGTAGTGAGGAAGAAGAGCATCTTTTGTTGCTAAGTTCTAATGTCCACGCCGGAAAATTTGAAGGGCTTCTCGGCTTGTGCACTCGAGGAAAGGTACCCCACGGTGTTGTTTCCTCCGGTGGAGTTCACAGTATTTTAAGCCATGTCTCAAAACTGGATATAGAAGGAAAGAAATTTTCGTCTTGCGTTGTTGGAATCTTCCAACCTGAGACAACTATTAAGGCAACAATTTACAACTGAGTGATGCAACTTATAATAATAATAATGCAACAAAACAGCAGTACTGGAAACTACAAAAATAAATAAAATAAATGAAACTAAGCCGAGTTGAGAAATCCCTCTTCCCGCAAGACGAAAACGCCAACATAGTGCTCGTTTGATAGCGCTCGTCCCCAAAGGTAAAATGACTTCATCTCCTACGAGGTAGCACTGCAATTGTAGAAGCCCCGACAAACTGAACTGAGTTGGAAACTGAGCAAGCCAAAAGATTAAAGATGAATCCAAGATTTATGAAATATGGAATATTTTGGCTACGTAATGCTCTTTGTAATGCACTGCGTTAATGCTTCGTGAATTCTATGACATGCATCTAGAATGCCTATATATATAGGCTAAAGGCAAGTTCCAGGCACGGAAGCTTGACCATTACGAGCGGGAATTATGGCATTGACTCGGGCCATTATAGGCGGGAGTCATGGGCATAACACATGGAATGATTAGAACTGCCTGATTTACTCAATTCACACATGGAATTGATTGAGCATGATTAGAACTACCCGATTTACTCAATTCCCACATGGATGACTCATCATCCACTGTGTGCCACATCGACACGAGCCCGCAAAGCTCAACAACCCATTCAAACGAGCCCATAGACTCACCTTATCAACCGTGTTATTTCGTAGACTCATTTCTCACTCACCGAAATTCAAATTTGAGAATATAAATATACAACGATCATCAACTCGCCGCGTAGATTAATTTGATATTATTTAATTTTAACAAAATTAAATATTTCACATCAAAAATTTACAATAAAATCCCCGAATCTCTAACACAAACTACCAAAATTTGCAACAAGCTCATCAGTCCTTAAATGTGACTTGATTGAGCACATTGTGGATAAATTTGGAATTCATGATTAAATATGTAATTTGAACTTATTTAGTAATTTTTTCTTGTATTCATAACTTGTTGTATTTATATTTAATATCCATTTGAATTATTGTAATTTGTATTTTATTATCAAGTCAAATATCAACCTTTTAAAGTGTATGTAATTTTTTTTATATTTATATATTTAAAATTATATATTTATATATAAATAAAAAATTTGAAACTCAGTCAAAAAAAAAAGTAAATAATATATATTGAAGTATTAATATGAAAATAAAATAAATATTAGGTATGATGAATATTATTAATGTAGCTAGAAATTGAGTTGCGTTGTGATTTGTGCAGTGAATGAGAGACAAAATAATATTTTATTATTAATTATTAATAAAGATAGTTTACTCCGCGGCTAAATGCTATATACAAGCTCAATTGTGTCAAAGACTCTCTCGGCAATTGTTTAGGCAATTGTTTAGGCAATGGTCTCATATATACAGACCCATCAATTCCAAAAACCTTTTTTCACATAGTATTGTAGACAATGGTACAGTACTCAACATGTTTCCATACCGCTTATTTTATAGTCGATTTCCTTCTTTATTTTAATTTCATAGTCAATATGATTCTTAAGTGGTACTTAGTTATACATAATTTTATTTCAGTGAGTTCAGTTTTTCTAAAAATTTATAAGGATACTTATTTTAGTTCATTTTGTTCAACTACATTTCAACTAAATCTATACAAATAGTTTGATACAGAAAATGCAAACACAATTAAAATAAAATAGAAAATATGTAAACCACTTAGGCTATAATTCAAAACCATAAGGTTTTGTTTATACTGGTTAAGCACTAGATCATATCCGAGCGTCTAGGAAGCATTCAACAAATCTTACATCTTTGGGTAGTAAACTGATTCTCTTGCAGGTTCCACTTTTTTGTGGGTTGTACACCATGGAGAGATTAGCATCCCGTGCTTCGGGTTTACTTGGGAGAACAGGAATGCATTTATTTTTGAGAGATTGTGATGATGGAAAGCCTCCCATTCTGCTGAGAATGTGCACCGATTCTCAAGATCTGAAGTTTATGTGAGCTTTCACAATTCTTACTAGTCTCTTCAGATTTTCCATTTATTATTAATTGAAGAATTTGTCATAACCTTGATGATTTTTACTGCAGATCTGCTTTGCAGTCTTTCAAGAGGCGTGTAGCCTATTCAAATGTGCGTTTCGACTGTATCCTAACTTTTTATTCACAGTGTCTCCTCTTCCTTGCCCGCTTTTCATCTTTAAACATAGTTAAGACAAAATATATCCATTTCCTTTATTTCTTATAAGAATTCCTTCTATGAAATGTCCTTGACACACTTAACCTAGATCTTGTGGGGTGGAGTTCATCATCATTGCGTCGTCGGAGTGAGCTCCCCAAGGTATGTATATCACTGAATATAACGTAGATTATAATAAAAATTGACCTAAGCGATCCTTAGCAACCTAAAAACTATAAAATCAGTCATTAAGACTACTAACACTGGTAATCAGCTTGGTTGGTTGGTTGTGAAAATAGGACTAACTTAGTTTAAAATAAAAATATAAAAATCTCACATCAATAAAATATTAATTTCACTACACTCACAAACATTGATTTCTGTGCCGAAATCAAATTGGACTAATCTAATGAGACGGAGGGAGTAATATTTTATTAGATGGTTGAATCATCACCCGATGGTTGATGAAGATAGTCTAAGAATTTTGTGACCATTAATTGATTAGGTCACACCTAGATACTATCTTGACCTCACTTAGATCATTGTATATCATATCCAAATTAACTCATTATAAGTATCCGACAAGTTATCCAATCATAGAATCATGCATGTTAGAACTAAGTATCTTAAAATATATTTTCTGATAGCGTCAGAACCTTCAAAGAGATGCCAAGTACCCGCACATTGTGAATGAGGAGAAGTCAAATGCAATGAGCCCTAAAGGAGAAGTTTCCTTGGTAGTAGAAATTACTAAAGGCAGGTCCAGAGATATGGAAGGTGTGTTTTCACCATGTAACTTTTGTTACTGATAGTAGGGGTGTGCACGGTTTGGACGAAATTGTCGTACACACCTCTAACTGATATTGCTTTTAACATTATATTTAATCTATTTGTATTTGTAGAGACGATGATCAAAGGGTTAACTAGATTAAATTGGGAGCGAATTGATGTCAGCTTCACGGGAAGTATGCAAAGACTGCTTGCACACACTACAATACAGGCATGTTTCTCCCATCTCTTCCAACATCCATAATTTCTTTGTTTATAAAGAGTTTCAATTAGAAAAGTCAATCGGATGAGTCCATCCTAATTTCAGGTCATCAATAAAATTGATAGCTATTCTGGTGTACTTCAATTCGATTTGAATTTTTTTTTTTATTGACCCTAACTGTTGATGTTCGCGCTAACCCATGCGACATATAATTAAGATTAGTAAATTTATTAATATGATTAGAAAATATATATTATTTTATTTATGTTTTAATCAACCCTCACATTCTATTTAATTAAAACGGAAGTCTTTCAATGTTCATTCAGAATACTATGGAACTGGATGTTTATTTAATTCCGAACCATTGAGTTAGTTTGGCTGTTGCATGAACTTGAATTGGAATCATCCACATAGTTCGAAACCAATACTATAATAAGATTGGGGTTGTTGAGTCTGATTCAAGAATTTGGAATCCGCCTTGAGTTTCATGAAACTATTTTATATTATACAAAAGTAAGAATATATTTTTTTGGGAGATACAAAATTGACTGAATTTGTGAAAATTTCATGTCATTAAATAAAATGATATGTGTATTGCTAAATGGAGTTATTTGAAAAAAAGAAAAAAATTAATAGAAAAACATAAGAAATATGAGAATCCTAAAATTCCAAAATATTGTCATTTACAAATATACATATGATACTAATTTTATAAGTTCGAATTTGATGAATTTAGTAGTTTTTTATTATCAGAAAATAGTTTGATATTTTATATGCATAGTTCAGAATAGTTTGACGGTTTAATTTTTAAAAATTATAATTCTTATTAATTTTTAAAAAAAATATATAGTTTAAATTATATTTGAATATTAAACCCTAATTTAATGTGGGAAGTTTCACTAAGTTTAACTTCAACGTTCATTAATTATTAGTTCTACTTTTTATTATTATTGTTTTGATAAATAGTTTCATAATTGAATTGAATACAATTAGTCACACAAAAAGTGGTTTCTAAATCGTTTATGTACTCAATTTTCATTTGTGGCATTGTAAATTGTTAATTTTTATTATCAAATAAAATAAATCTTAATGGATTATTTTATGAGATAGTTTGATTTTAATGTAACAGGTTACAACTCAGTGTATCAATTCTGAGGGTGCGGATGTAGTACAACATATGATCGATAATTTTGAATTGTAAATATTGAGTTCAACATCAATTCATGGAGTTCCGAATGTTTGGGTGAATAGTTAAGGTTATTATTTGATTTAATTTTTAATTGGCTGAGGTGTAATAGTTTAATCTTAGCTAGTATAGTCATAGACCATTATTTATTGTTAAATTAACAATTATTTATTGTAAATAATACTTAGATCATCTCCAATTCTATTGGAAACTTAAATCCAGACCCATAATTTACAGATTTTCACCTCTGTTGGAATAATGTTGAAATTGTTAGGAATATATCCATTTAGATCTTATTATTTATATGTATTCATTTTGGTGCATCAAAGCTATATTATCTAGTCTCTAGCAACTTAGAATTGTGTCGAAATTGTAAAAGACCTGTATAGGATGATTATGATCGAGTTGTAATAGAGTTAGAAAAGATCGTTGAAGTTTGCTGAAGGTTTCAGCAAAATGCGATAAGACTGCTAGAAGAAGTGCTAAGGATTAAGCAAATACGCAAAGATTGCTAAGGATGCTAGCAAACAACAAAGTATCAGAAAGCTAGCAAACACCGGAAGGTTGCTAAGGATGCCAGCAAATAATAAAGTCTTGGAAGGCTAGCAAACTATTAAAGATTGCTGAAGGCACTCAGCAGACAACATAGTTGATGAGGTAATATAATGAACAGATTGTTAGATCTCAGCAAAGCTGCTGAGATCTCAGCAAACGAATAGCGAAATCAGCAAAGGGTTCTGATAGCAATAAGCAATCATCTAATGTCGCGAAATCAAAGGATCTTCAATCTCCAAAGTTTAAGGAATCTCCTGAAAATGAAAAGCTGATTTATCAAGAGACAAAAATGAAATTTCCAGAATTAAACTCAAAGATCCGTTCTGAGGTTATTCTTGGAGTTCTTTCTGTCTAAAGAAGAACTTAGCAGTCATCTTGATCTTCAAGATTGACTAGTACGGGCTATTGCTGCAAAGACGAGAAGTTCCAAGAAGAACTGTAAAATTCCTAATCCAGTATTTGAGGAGGCTGCGAGGTGTGTCCTCACTCTGAGAAGTGTTGAGAAGATTGACTTCAAAGGTGCGCTGTGACCAGATGGAGGAGCTGCTTGCAGTTAGAGGTCAAGTCCTACCTGTTGTGTTCAATCTTAGTGAATTTCCAGTCAGCAGACTGAAGAGTGGATGTAGAATATTTGTTCGAACCACTATAACCTTTGTGCCACTTACTACTTACTGTTTTATTGCTTATTGATTGATTGAAACCCAACACCTCAAGTGTTGGTGTATAACTTGCAATAAACTTAAATACCTCACAAGCTTAAACATATTTTATAAAGACTGGTTAAGTCGAGAACTCAATAAGACAAGTGCAAGACTTTAATATTCCGCTGCATTTAAACATAACTCTGATCGGGGACCAACAAGTGGTATCAGAGCCAGGTCGGTCTTAACAGACTTGCTACTTCTGAGTCGCTTAGGACCAGATCCATTTTCCTTGCACTCTTTTTGTGTTTTGTGTTAAGCTTAGGATAAGAGAAATGGCGAATAACGTGAAGATGCTAAAGTACTCTCCAAAAACCTACAATATTTGGAAGAAGAGTTCGTCGATTAATTTTAAGAATGTTCACCCAGAAATGGCGTACGTGATCAAAGAAGGACCTATCAAAATCACAAAGGTGAATACTCGAACTGGTGATAATGTAGAAGTACTAGAATTGGTAGACAAGCCATACGCTGAATGGACCAGCAAAAATCGAATTCGCTCGCAACTAGATTCTTTGGCTATGGAATTAATCCTGAATGCAAAGATACTCTCAAGGATACTCTCAAGGATGTCTAAAGATGATTGGTTCGTCAAGATTACTAGCCTCAAAGAGAAGGATCTTTCAAACATGACGACAAAGGAAGTATTTGCACAATTTCAAGCCCATGAATGGGACACTCGTTAGACAAACAAGAACGAAGCCATGAGAGCTGCTACATCTGTCAAGAATCACACTGAGGACGCAACATGATTCGCAAAAAGAGATGCTTCGAAGTGGAAAGAAATGAAGACCTTCCACACAGAACGTCCTATTCAATCGAGTCCAGCAAAGGAGACCACCTCAACAAGTGGGTCTCAATCGAAGGAGATTGAGTGTTCTATCAATGATCTGGAAAATCAAATGAAGAAGTTACAAAAGCTCTTGCTGAAGGCTAAGGCTAAGAATGAAGAAACTCAACAAACCCAGCTAGTAGAGAACCGCACCACAAAGAGGATGCCAAGATCCTGCTTTGAATGTAACTCCCCTGATCATCTAAAGTTTGATTGTCGTGAGTAGAGAAGGAAGAAAGGAAGAGATTGAAAAAGATCTTCAAAAGGCGTGCATCAAAGGCGGTTACCAAGGCTCTGCTCACCAGAACCAAAATTCTGGACATCCCTGACTACGATGATGATAGTTATACCTCAGAAGAGGATGAGGAAGATGTTCTGATGGTGTGTATGGGAAAAATAAATGATGATGATGAGGCTGAAGAAGAGCAAGAGGCAGAATCAGCCCTAGCAGTCACGAACAATCAGGTAGTAAATTCTACTATGTCTGCTACGTTTAGTTCAACAATCTTGCATAACACTACTGAGTCATATTACTCTGACTCAGGAGATGTAAATATGGCTCTTCTTTTAAAAGAGTTTTCAAAATTTCATGCTTTAGAGGGTGCATTAGCAAATGAAAAGTCCTCGCTGAAATCTCAACTTTTCTATTTTGACCAATGAGATTGAAAAATCTTGGTCAGCAGACGAGAAACTTTTAAAACTTTGGACTGAATTCTCCATACTTACTAAAAATCTTAAAAATTTAGAAAATGAGAATGAAGTTCTAAAGAAAGGAAACTCTGTGCAAATACCTTATCAGTGAAAATTTACAAAAAGCACGACAGATCTTGATGAAATCTTGCATGCTCAAAGATATAACAATTATTTTGCCAGAATCGGATTTGAAGAAAGTGATTTGAGCAATGCTGACACCCAGCAACAAAATGAAATAGGTTTTGTCCCAACAATTGGGTGCGTTCAGCAGAATGCTAGAAACAAGGGGGATAGTGCGCAAAGACTGCTCAGCAGAAATGTTGGCAAGTAAAAAAATCCATTGCTGACTGATCAGCAAAGGTTGAAAAGAATACCTGTTGAGAGGAAGTCAGCAAAGCCCCTGAATGTGACTCAACAGACTATTCCATCAACTAGGATGGTACATTCTAAACCTAGCAAGGCTATGCAATATGTTGTGATTGCAAGGAAGCCAGCAAACACTCCGAGTAAGAGGAACACTTACTTGAGGCCTGAGTCTAACTCATTTCATTTTCAAAAGACTGTGAATTCTAAGCACACAACTACATTCTCCCATGCTAAATCATTAAATTACTTTAGAAGGAAGGGAAAGGTAGCCAAGAGTGACGACAAGAAGATTGTCAAAATAAAAATTCTGGATTCCTAAGTGATTGATCCAGAGAACTAATCCAGTAGGACCTGATGTTGAACGGGTACCTAAGAATTAATCTTTTATTTTACAGGAACAGGGTCCAGCAAGCAGAACTTCGAAGAACTTAAAAGAATGGATCTTGGATAGTGGCTTCTCAGTACATATTACAGGAGACGAGGATATCTTTACAGATCTTAAAAAAGTCATAGGACCTTCAGTCTCTTTCGGTGATAATTCAAAAGAAAGGGTGATCAGAAGAGGATGCATCAAGAAAAATGGAATGCAAATAATCAACGTGGCCCTCGTCGACAACCTGAAGCACAACCTGCTGAACATCAGCTAATTACGTGAAAATGGATATATCGTTTCTTTCATTGATACAGGATGCAAGATTGCGGACAAGACCACAGGTGAAGTAAAGCTTCGAGGAGTCCAAAAAAGGAGGACTATATGTGGTTGATAGGCAAAGTGGACAACAAGACACGTGCTTCATTGCATTCAACAAAGAAGAAACCAACTGGTTATGGCACAAAAGGTTGACTTATTTGAACTTCAAGACCATCAACTGCATAGCCAAGAACAACATTGTCGAAGGGTTGCCAAAGAAAATCTTCAGAAAGGAAGGCGTGTGCAAAGCTTGCCAGCAAGAGAAATAAACAAAAACAACCTTTATATCGAATCCTGAGAAGACCACTTCAGAGAAAATCCTTGAGCTACTGCACATGGATTTATTCGGCCCAGTGACTCCACCCACTGTAGGTAACGACAATTACTCATTAGTTGTTATTGATGACTATTCCAGGTACACATGGGTGAAGTTGCTAAAAACAAAGGACGAGGTCAAGATAATCTTACCAGAGCTAATACTTCGAGTACAAAATGAAAAAGAGGTCACGGTGAAAAGGATTAGATCTGAAAATGGCACGGAATTCTGCAATGGCGCTCTTATGTATTTCTGCGCTGATACTGGGATAGGACACGAAAGGTCTACTGCTAGAACACCTCAGCAAAACAGCTTAGCAGAGCAAAGGAACAGAACGCTGAAAGAGGCCATGCGAACAATGCTTGCTGATACAAACCTTGGCCAGAGGTATTGGGGAGAAGGTGTAATGATAGCATGCTACACGCATAATTGAAGTGGACCGAATGCTAGGTTCCATAAGACCCCCTACGAAATCTATCACGGTCGTAAGATTTCCTTAGTTCACTTTTGTGCTTTCGATTCACCATATTATATCCACAATAATGGGAAGTCAAAGTTAAGTACTTTTTCTCCCAAAGCTGATGAAGGGGTGTTCCTATGATATGGACAACCTTCTCACCAGGGTTATATAGTGCTTAACAAGACTACAAATCTTGTGGAAATAACATGTAATGTTATTTTTTATGAAGCTACGTTAGTGCGCAGGACCATAAAAGAACAAAGAGATGTGATTCAGGAGACCAATGATGTCAATGGACAATCGGGCTTGAATTTTTTCGTTGTTGAACCGATTGCTCCGACTAGGTTAATGAGTGAATCCACATCTCTACTAGAGACCTTGGCTGGTCAACAAATAGCCGAGAGGGCCGGTGATGCAACTGGTACTGCTGAGGCCTCACAAAATAATCCTCTTAAGGAGAGCACAAGTCAAGGAGGAACTCAAGAAGGAGAAAACATCCAATAAAACGAAGATTATGCTGAAAATTTCCTAAATGACGAAAGGAATGCTGAAGACAGATCTGTTGAGAACAATCCAGAGCAATCTGCTGAGCGAAGACTAGTTAATATTCCAGCAAACACTAATTCAACAGATGGACCCCCGATAAATAATCATCTAGCAGATGACAATTCAGCAATTATCCTTGATAATCTTGAGAACTTACGATTGTTTGATGTTCCTATTGCAGGAAGTCAAACGTCAGAACCCAACATCCAAACCATTCAAGTTACTAAACTGCAAAGACCAAAATGGTTACTGAGAGATCATCCAGCAGATGTAATCTTAGGAGATCTTACTGACCCGGTTCATACCAGACATAGTGCTATGCTCGCTTGCTACATATCTCAGCAAGAGCCAACCAAGGTTGCTGATGCTATTCAATCCGCTGATTGGATAAACGCAATGCAAGAAGAATTGTCAGAATTCACGCGCATTCATATGTGGGATTTAGTGGTTCGACCATCACACCAATCAGTCATCGGCACAAAATGGGTGTTCAAGAATAAGCGTGATGATAACGAGCTTGTTGTACGCAACAAAACAAGGCTTATAGACAAAGGATACATACAATGCGAATGAATCAATTTTAACGAGACATTTGCTCCAGTAACACGATTGGAAGCAATCAGGTTATTCCTTGCATCTGTTGCTCACCATAACTTTACTGAAGGGATTTGGTGAACTGAATAACTTGATCTGTTAGCTGAGATCGTTAACTGGAATCTCAAAACATTGTTTTCAAAGCCTAAAGTAAAATCTTCAATGGCTACTGCTGAGACTCGCTCTCTGCTGCCCATTGAGATGGTAATCTTGTCATGCATCAGCTGCCTTGTCGGCCTGAACCCCTGCAAAGTATAACAAACATGATCTGTAGCTCCAGTATCCACTACCAGGAATAGGTAGAAACTGATGCTAAACATGTTTCTGTTATAAATGCACATGATGTACCTTGTCTACCCGTGCTAAGCACTAGACAATTTACTTCACTTCGGTTGCGTTTGCATGGCCTAGTGATGCCTTCTATCTTATCTACTTCATCTAACCTTTTAAGCATTTCTTTTGCTTCAGCAACTGCCTTGTCAAGAGCTGAAAAAGTTGGAGCAAACTCAAATGCAATTATGTCAGATTCCTCTCGCAGCAGGGCCCTGAGTAACTAATGAAGAGGAAACTCGCGCTCGACACCAAAAGATTTGATGAAATCATCATAAGAATCAGATAGAGAGTGCAAGACAATGTTTATTTCTACCCACTTATTAATCCCTCCAACTCTCTTTCTGTACTTTCTCATGATTCTCATCATATTAATGAAGTGCAGAACCAACGAACTCCCCTCTGTCATTTTCTTGCAAACCAGGTCCTTCACAAGATCATAACTAATAGTTCGTCTCACCTTCCCATATACTTTCACAAGGTCTCTCCATATCTCAACAACACTTTGGTATTTTCTGTACTTGAGCTGTAATTCTCTAAAAAGATTGTTCATGATGAAAAAGTAGGCAAAATCATCAGAAGCTTTCCATCTGTCATAGAATTCTCGCTCATAACCAGAAAATTTCCAATACTGCGGAGACAGTGGGTCAATGTAAAGTACATAGGCATGTTTTGCAGTACAGAGTATTTCCATGAAGCAAAACTTCCATTCAGGAAAATTCGGACTAGCTAAAGGGTTCTATTTTAAGAGGTTAACAATATGAGCAGTAGACATGTCTAAAAATAACAAATTAAAGCAAAAATTAAAACATAGTCGCAAAAAATTGAAACAATTAAATATTGAAACCTTATGATAAAATAATATTAATGTTTCCTCCAATTTGCATAAGTATTACTATTGCAAGCCACACATGTGGACGTTTACAACAAAACACTTAACCAGACTGCATCTTTAAATTCCAGTCCTTTAATTCCAATCCATGCCAGGGTTCCTTAGACAAATGAAATTACTAATTGGAGACTAACTTAAGACCATATTATCCTACTGAGTAGGGACATCACAAATAAGTTATACTCTGGACAATATCTAAGCTAGATTACCACCAAAGCCAACCCTCCCATATAAGGATCTATTATAATACACCTGATCACTTATAATAAGGTTGTCTCATTTAATTCAATCCCTAAAGAACTTATGAAAGCTCCACACGCAAGCTACACATGTAGACGTTTACGTATGAGCTCCCATTTCTTACATGAACTAAATGTTTGTTTTAAAAAATCCTAAATTATCTACTTCCAATAAAGGATCGCTTTGTGGAGGTCTTAAATAATAAGCTTAGTAATTTTAAATTCATAAGGTTCAATTACAAAGATTATTTTATGTAGCCATAATTATAACATTGCTAAAATTCTATCATGCCATGCATGAACCCCAAATTTATAATTATAATTAATTACATAAAACAAATCACATAAACATGCTTTTAAAGCTGTAAATAAAAGCATTAAACGTTCTCCTATTATCTACAACAGGTTTGTATGCTGCGCAATTAATGTAAACCCATATATCATGCGAAGACAAATAATAAAGCAAATAAAAAATGTCCATGTGCCTTATGATATGGAATTAAGAAAGAATTCTATCTATTACTATTTGGAATTATTTCATAGATCTGCGACTGGGCTCCCACTACTTGGACTGTGATCTGATTTTATTTTCTGAAATCTGGGCCTCCAAGATTTGATCCATCAGAAAATTAGAAAACTGGGCCAGTTAACCAAATCACGGGCCCGTGCACACAACGCAAGTCCGATAGCCCGCAAGAACTCGGCCCAACGGGCCACCACCGGCGAACCGCCGCCGCTGTGGGCCTGCCAGAATCGCACAGCAGCCATGCATGCACGTCACATGGCTGCAGCCCGCGAATCTGCCACCCTCGGTCGTCGCCCGCTTCGCCTGTCGCCGCCCTCGCCCGCTTTGCCTATCACCGCCGTCGCCTAATGTCGGCCACCTCTTCTCTCGCCGTCAGACACCCGCAGCTCGGCAAAAAAACACGCAAGGGACGCAGTCTGAAGCCCGCGTGAACAGCGCACAAACCCTAGGGTTTGCAGCGCTGCCGCCCGCGCCATGCCCCGCAATTGGCCACCCCTAACCCGTGTCTTCCCTGCCCCGAGCCGCTGCACCGCTGTTGTTGACCGCCGGAGGGAAGGAGAGCCACCACGAACGCACACAGGCTCGTGCAGGTGCCATGCACGCAGGCTCGCGCAGGTGCTGCGTGCGCACGAAGCCTAGGGCTCCGCTGTACGCGCGCGCCCTCGCGCGTTTAACTGCCTTCGCCGGCTGCTGCTGCCGTCAACCTCCGAGTGCACCGTCAACGTGCCCTGCCAGCGCTCCCGCAGCCACGCATGGGTGCGCAGGGTGCTGCCCCTGCGTATGCGACAACACGCGGAGAACCCTAGGGTTCTGCCGCTGTGCGCCACCGTACGTGGCCGCCCTGCCCCTCGCCAGCTGCTGTGCTGCCTTGCCGTCGTCCTTGCAGCCTGCATGACCACTGTGCACTGCCCCTGTGCTGGTGCCCTTGTGCGATATTCTTCGTGTTCTTCCTTCGTTCTTCGTGTTCTTCGCGTTCTTCGTTCTTTATTTTATAGATTTAATTGAAAATTACAGGGAAATAACATCCTAATACAATTTGGAATTTAAATCTAACCACAAATTTATCTCGTGTGTGAAAAATGAATCCTTATAAAAGGGCGGATTAACCCGAGAACCACGAGGAACAAAAACACAATCATACAATACTGTCCTACCTATTTGCTACCACGTTTTGAGGTACGGGTTGCATGGGCTCGGTATATCCCCACATTTAAGGTTGCAGATATTCGTTAATTAATTTAAGCTCTGACAACCTATTTAATTAATTAACATCTTATATTCTGAGTCAATCCACTCAAACCTTTTCACTTATGCTTGAACTTAATCAGCCTGTAGGACTTTAGCATAACGAACCTTTTGAGCTGCTCAGGGAATGTCACCATCCTATACTGGATGTGGTTACCTTGTTTCAGTACCAGACATTCATACACAAACTGCTATCACCCAAGATACAGATATACAAGCTCAACTTGAGCCTTTTACTGTAACTCAAAGTGATACACAATCTGCGTATACTTCTGTACCTTCTAAAGCCTACACCGATAGTTTATCCAGGAACTGTCTCAGCTGTGAATCATTTATATCTCACTAGGTCAAACAATCTATACGATCTTCCGTATGATCTCCCTATCTACGAGATAAGAGGATAAGAGCGTTTGCGACACATGTTTGTTAATTCAGACAGGAGATGAACATACAATATTTATGATTCCCAGTATATTAACCAATCGACCTTGTACATAATATACTAATCATAATGCTTTCAGTATATAAATCCATCATTTACTGTGTTGCAGATGGACATCAAAAGCGTGTTCTTGAATGGTGAACTCAAGGAGGAATTCTATGTGGAGCAGCCTCCTGGATTTGAACGAGGTGACAAGGTGTACTAGTTAAGAAAGGCTTTGTATGGTCTAAAGCAAGCTCCCAAAGCTTGGTACGAAACACTATCACAGTTCTTACCGAAGAATGGATTCAGGAAGGGGAAGATTGATCGTACTTACTTCCCAATCTAGGATGCTGAAGACATACTACTTCTACAAATTTATGTGGATGACATCATTTTTTGTTCTAAAAATCTAACACTGTGAAAAATTTGCTCAGCTCATGTAGAATAACTTTCAGATAAGCATGATGGGGAAGATGTTGTATTTCCTTAGTTTACAAGTTCAACTATCTAGCGAATGGGATCTTCATTCATCAAAAGAAGTACACGAAAGATCTCATCAGCAAATATTGCCTAGAGAAGACAAAGACTCTGCGGATTCCCATGAGCACAGCATGCCAAATTTCTTTGGATAAAGAAGGAGAATCTGTAAATCTAATTGCATACCGAGGTATAATTGGTTCATTGTTATATCTAAAGGCCAGCAGGCCAGATATTTCGTATGTTGTGGGCATGTGTGCTAGGTATCAAGCAAACGTGAAGAAGTCACGCATGGAGTTAGCAAGAAGGATTGTCAAGTATCTCAAAGACACATAGTCACTCGGAATTTGGTACCCAAAAGCTGAAGATCTTACGCTCGTTGGATATTCAGACTCAGATTTCGAAGGATGCCAAATCGATCGAAACAGTACGAGTGGAAGTTGTCAATTCCTTGGACACAAGCTGATGAACTGGTTCAACAAAAAAGCAACACTCGGTGGCAACTTCCACAACGGAAGCTGAATACATGGCTGCTGTGAGTTGTTGTACCCATATGTTGTGGATCAAACAACAACTTCAAGATTATGACGTCAGCACCGGATGTGTCCCGATCTACTGCGACAATTATAGCACGATGTGTATCACGAAAAATCCCTTACATCATTCAAGGACAATGAACATCGATATTAGACATTACTTCATCCGAGATCATGTGGTGAATAAGGATATTTCAGTGGATTATATTCGGAGAGATGATAACCTCGCTGATATCTTCACCAAACCTCTAGCTGAGAGCATATTTAAAGAGCTTTGCCTTGAGCTCGGATTGTTGGAGTTGGATGATGTTTTAGAAGAATGAGTCCAAGCTCTCATTCTGTTTTTGGTAGTCTTGGATTTCTTGAATTTCTGAAGTATGCAGATTAAAGTGTGTCCAAGCTCACACTTTCCAGCTATGGTTACTCAGCATTGGATTAAAATTCTATCGTGTTTTTTATTGCTAAGTTGCTGGTTGCTGAGGCAAATTGCTATGAAGACTTATTGCTAATTGCGGCGTGTTGCTGAATTCTATGTTGAAAGTTAGTCTGTTGAGTCCAAGCTCTCAGTAGAATTCAGATTGGTTGCTGAATAGTCAGCGGACTCCCTGGTGATTGCTGAGACCAAGCTCTCAGTAAAGTTCCCTTGTTTTGCTTACCCATCAGCAAACAGAATCCAACCAATGATTTCAAATATCTCAAAAGGCGGGAGTAACCAATCGACCGATGCGATTGTTAAAAGGATCATTAAATGCAAAGTAAGCACTTTGCAGGTCGGCGTTAATAAAAGTGTGCTACGTCAGCCATGCGCACATATTTTTTCAAATTGTGGGTTAAAATGCGAACAGTCACACATCCCCCCAACCGTTGATTTATCCAACAAGACACCACGATCCAACCGTCATTTGAAATTGTATCTAAACTTATAGAAGGAGATGATTTGGGATTTTGCAAACCCTATTTCAATTCAAAAACTTAGACAAATATAAGAAATCCTCTGTTTTTTGGTCTTCAATCCTACAGTTTCCTATGTCTAAAAATCTTTAATGGCGGAATCGTCCAACCGTTCCAGTCCCCCAACAGAATCATCAGCTAGACCTACCGTTCCTGGTGAGCCCGAACAACATTTGCTTACATTCACTGGGATATTCAAGAAAGAGCACATCGATGAATCGATAGGATACAAAGGTCTTGTCTCCATTACTAAGAAGAAGAAGCCGGACGAACTCACTTTCGCTCACAAGAGAGCAACCCAGGTGCAAAAAGATAAAATCCTATACGAGTCACTATGTAAGAATCACCTCTTGACTTGGATCATGAATCTGCTCGATAATGAAGGTTCGATAAAATATATGACAACTGAACACCTAAACTTCAAGCCGCACTAGTACATGAGTTCTATGCCAGGGCAGTAATCGGTAAGGATGAAAAGTTTTTCACTACCAGTGTGTGCTAGGCACCAAAATTGTTGTAAGGCGTGAAGTACTTGCTAAGAAGTACGGCCTGAGGAATGAAGGAAAGGATGTAGCTTCCTACAAGGTGGAAGAACTAAAGAGATGAAGCAGAGGTGGCTACATTGGAAGAAAGGGAGCTTTGCGGAAAAGACTTGGAAGGTGCCCGCACCCCTAAAGACACTGATTGACTCTGTGAAGGATTTGGCCATCATGGTCATTAGGATGTTTGTGCGTGAAGCAGGCTCACACTCGGAGCTCAGTGCCAAGAAGTTTGCAGTAATGATGGCAATTGAGGATCAAATTAGAGGAAATTTGGCGCAGTTCATATACAACCCTGGACAGGCGCACTGGACTGCTGTAAAGCACATCCTCAAGTATTTGAAAAGAACTAGGAATTTCTGCCTAGTTTATCAAAGTGAGGATTTTTGCCCTGTAGGTTATACAGATTCGGATTTCCAAGGGGACCAGGATGAGAAAAAATCGACCTAGGATATGTGTTTACCCTGGGAGGTGGAGCTGTATCTTGGAGGAGCTCAAAGCAGAAATGCATTGCTGACTCCACCATGGAGGCGGAATATGTCGCCGCCTCCGACGCCTCGAAAGAGGGGGTGTGGCTCTGGAACTACCTTTTAGAGTTGGGCGTGATCCCGAGTTTTCCGAGGAGCATCACAATTTATTGTGATAACTCTGGTGCAGTGGCAAACTCAAAGGAACCGCGGTCTCACAGGGCAAGCAAACACATAGAGAGAAAGTACCATATCATACGAGAAATCGTATCGAGGGGCGATGTGCTGATTAAGAAGATTGATACTGCTGACAATCTTGCAGATCCGTTTACAAAGAGCTTGCCGCAGAAAGTTTACGAAAGACATATTCGTGAGCTGGGTCTAAGGTGTATGCCGACCACTGATAGTGGTTAAAGTGACAGCAGACTAGATAGACGGACTGTATACACTGTAATAGCTTAGTTATGCTTTGAGAATAAGTGGGAGATTGATGGGTTTTGTATACTGAAAGCATTTATTACAATGAGTATACAACGGTTTATTTCTCATATCTGTTAACAATCGTACATGTATGAACAATGGTATCCTCTTGTCTCACCGATAGGGACGATCATACGGCGTGTTGTAGATCGCAGAAGACAGTATGATCACTTGACCTAGTGAGACATAAACCTGATCACAACCGAGACAGCGTATGAGGATACGTCTGTCCGGATGGCTGCGGTATTGTCGGAATAAGTAGTGCGTCTTGGTTACTTGACATGCTGGTACGCAGAGGTGGCGTATTGATGGACCGCAGTGAGATGTATTCATCTGTCTGACATCAGCGAATACAAGATCTCGTTATATTGATTGAGTCCAAACCCTAATGAATGTTCAGGGGTTTGCACGGGTTGACTGTTGCTTTGACTTGCCACGATGGAGAGCCTAAGTAACGTGCTCGTATATCCGCATCTTGGGTAACAGCAGTTCATATAGTACCGCCTGAGACTGGACTTAGGTAACCATACCCGAGTAATAGGATGGGGACATTCCCTGAGGAGCTCAATAACATTCATCGTGCCAAAGTCCTGCAGGCTGATTAAGTTCGGCACGAGTGATAAGGTTTGAGTGGTACTACTCAGGAATAATAAGATATTAATTAATTGTAGTTAGAGCTTGTCAGAGGCTCCGATTAATTAATGGATGTCCGGTAACCTTAAATATGGGGATTCTCAATTAATGCAGCCCGTTCTCACAACGTGGTAATAAAGGGGTAGGTCAGTATTAATTCTGTGGTGAAAAAGAATTAATATTAATTAATTAATTGTGTACTGGGTTGTGGACATGAGAATTAATTAATTATAGGCCCACTTTATTATTTGCATTAGGTCCCAGGACTTGCCTAATTAAATATGCTGAATTGAGCCCAAAATGGCCCATTAGGGTTTTCAACCCTAGGTCTATAAATAGACAGCTCTCTCTCATAAGTTGTAACACAGTTGAAACACTCTAAACCTAGAGAGAGAGGGAGGCGCCGATTTTGGGAGTGAAAGGAGGAGAATTTCGATTCTGGTCCTGCTCAGAATACAGATCTACGGAGTCCTCACCAGTAGTAGATCTGAACAGCATTGGGACACAACCCTGAAGATCTGATCTGGAGAACAGATTTCTCTTCTCTTCTCTCTTTGCTTTTCGAATTTAATCTAGAAATTAGATCTCTAATTTATGTTTCCGCAGATTAAATCAAATCGCGTGGTTGAATTGAGATTTGGAATTCAAACGTAAAAGATCGGTTCAGACTCGACGGAGTTACGGTAAACCCTAAATCCAAAATTCTTCGTATTAAATTCATAGGAGCATGCTAGGGTTTTGAGAATTTTAATTATGTGCAATAACCATAAATCGATCCGGTTCAGTTTGGTTTTGGTGATTCGGTTTACGGAAAAACCCTACAATTGGTATCAGAGCGAGGTTTCTGATTTATGGCTCTGTTGTTCATAATTAAATTCGATATGCATGTATGAATTTATTGTTTTGTGGATGTTTGGTTTTTGTTCCTCGTGGCAACCCGTTGATTCAGCCCGCGGTGGTTTATCTGTGTAGGGCTGAATTGTTTTGTAAAATCACGAGAAAATCCGTGATTAGTGTAGAGTTGAAAAATTGTAATTAGAATAGTTTTTCTGTAATTTTTCAAATTTAATTTGGACGTGTCGAGGACGAAGAACGAAGATGGAGCCGACGCAGGGCCGACAAAGCACGACAGCGGGCGACGACGGCGCGGCACGCAGGGCGCGCCCGCGGGCAGCGGCAGGGGCGCGCGCGGCCTGTGCGCGCAAGGCACGGCACGGGAGCGCGGCACGGCAGCAGCGCGCAGCGCTGGCCGGTGGCCGGCCTGGCGGCGGCGGTGGTCGGTGGTCGGCGGTGGCTTCGGCTGTCGTCGGCTGCTGCTGTCCCGTCGCAGTGGCTTGTGTTTTTGTGGTAAACCCTTGAGTTTGCATTAGGGTTAGGGCAAATCATCAGATCACAAAGGCCTAAAATCCAGAAGATTTGGTGTATCCAGATTTGAAGGCTCTTGAAGAATTGGAAGATTTGGATTTATCCAAATTAATTCAAAATTCAAATTTGTAATAGATAGATATTATTTTCTATTTTTGGGGCCACGAGGAATTTTTGTTTGCCTTAATTGTCCTCGTATGATATGTGATTTATTTATGTGCGCAATTAAGCATGTGTAGATAATTGGAAAAGCATGATTTATCGCTTTTATTATTTACAACTTTTCAAGCATGCTTATGTGATTAATTTCTTTTGTTGGATTATATTTTGGAAATTTTTGGGCTTGTTTAATTACATGAAAAAATTTGGAAAATATAATGACAGAAATTATGTGTGCGCATAAAGAAACCTATTAAAAGAAAAATACTAAGCAGATTTTTTTTTAAAATCAATAGACCTCCACAAAGCGGTCCTAGGCTGTAAGTGTATCTCTCGTTCTAGTAAACATCTACGAGTGTAGCTTGCTAGTTCCCGGAGGTGCATGGGTACGGTTGTTGGGATTTCTAGACAAACAATTTAAATCATGTGAATAGTGGGAGGGCTTTGCGTAAACGTCTACGAGTGTAGCTTGCGTAGACCTCTTTCACAAGTATTCTAGGATTGATTTAAATTATAGATAACAAAAGCTTTAAGGGCTGTGCGGTATGGTTACGTGTCATGCTAAACTGTCTCTTTTGGCCGGAGTTAAATTTGTGGTTAATTGCTTAGAAACATCTTAGAATATAATGCAAGAATTGCATCCCTGTTCTTGAGAGATGGCTTGGTCTAAGGTTTTCACTAATTATTAGTTTCTAGTGTCAAAAGCATCCTGACATGGTAGTGAAATTAAATGGATTGGAGCTTAAAACCCGCAGTTCTGGTTGAGGGTGACATCGTAAACGTCTACGAGTGTAGCTTGCGGTGGGAACTCTTGGGCAATTAGTGGAAAACATTTGTATTTGATTTATTAAAAGGTTTTCAATGCATTTGTTTTTGAAGTTCAACATGTATGTTCTTATTTAAGATTTTTTATTGTTTCAGATATGTCTATGTCTAATGTCATCAATATTCTCGCACAAAACACTCTAATTGGTCCAAACTTCCTGGAATGGAAATGCAATCTCAAGTACCTCCTAATTGCAGAAGAACATATGTTCGTTCTGCAAGTACTTCATCCCATAGTGCCAACTGCTAAGTCCTCTCAAGAGGAAGTAGACTATTATAACAAGTGGGAGAAATCGAACAATGTAGTCAAGTGCTATATGATGACCACTATGTCGAAAGTCTTGCAGCAGCAACATCAGCACCATAAGGATACCTATGACATCATGTTAAGTTTGACGGCGACCTATGGGGAAACTGATAGAACTGTCAGGTTCAATCTCATGAAAGAAATCGTGAGTAAGAAAATGACTGATGACACCTCAGTGAGAGAGCACGTAGTTACCATGACTCACCTCATGGATGAACTGACAGTGCATGGTGGAGGTATCGACGCTGAGGCTAAGGTCGATATCATACTGAACTCTCTACCCAAGTCCTTTAAGAGTTTTAGACTGAATGTTGTCATGAACAAGAAAGAGTATACTCTTAACGATTTACTCAATGACTTGATGGCAGCTGAATCGGTCATGAACCCTCAGAAGGTTGCCTTGGCCACTTCTGGTAATCTCTCTGCTGTACCGAAAAGTATGAAGCGGAAGAAAGGGATTAAGAAGTGGGCCAAGAAGACACCTGTGAAGGATGGTGGGACTGGGAAAAAGCCTAAGGTGGCGACTGAAAGGGACAGGTGCTTCAGGTGTGGTAAGAAAGGACACTGGAGGAAAGAATGTCAAGCCAACAAAGCTAGACAAGGTATGCCATTTTGCATGTATAACTGTAAGCATGATTAGAGTTAGTTGTTGCTCTTCTAGAGCTGTAAGCACTAACTTGTTGATCACGTTGTTGTACTTTGCAGGGGACCGTGCCGACAAGGCTGGTGAGTGATGGCAAGAAGATACCAAACTGGATGAAGGCAACGTTTTATGACGAAGCTTCATGGAGTTTTCTTTTCCTTATGTTTTTGATGAATTAAATTACATTTGAGAATTTATTTGTGGGCCGTGGTTTATCGACAGGACAAATTTCATCAACTTTTATGGATATTTGTTATTTATGATTTTATCATTGGTAATAACAATGTTATCCATTGTGGTATGTTGATTTACAATCTCTATGTTGCTTTGATCAAATTTGTCCTTAAGAATTGCATGTAATTCATCCGTAATTGATAATCCTAGGAAGAGAAAACTTACTTCTTCTAATGAGGATCTTACATATCTCTGGCACTTGAGACTGGGTCTCATCAGCTTGAAGCGGATTCAGAGACTTGCAGATGACGATACATTGGACCTAGTCTGGGCTGTACCTTATCAAGTATGCGAATCCTGCATCGAGGGCAAGATGTCAACTAGGCCTTTCAAGGCTAGTCAGCCTCGAGCAGAGGAAGTGTTGGAATTGATCCATTCTGACTTATGTGGATCAATGTCCACGCAGGCTCGTGGAGGGTACGAGTACTTCGTCACTTTCATTGACGACTACTTAAAGTACGGATACGTTTACCTGCTTCGCTACAAGTCTGAATGCTTTGAGAAATTCAAAGAGTTCAAGGCTGAAGTAGAAAAGAAGGTCGGGAAAACTATCAAGTCGCTGCGATCTGACCGCGGTGGCGAATACTTCGGTAAAGAGTTCCTGCAGTATTTGTCAGAAAATGGGATTACAGCCCAGTGGACTGCACCGGGTACTCCCCAACAAAACGGTGTAGCTGAAATAAGAAATAGGACTCTTCTAGAGATGGTAAGATCAATGATGAGTTATGCAAACTTACCAATTTCGTTTTGGGGCTACGCATTGGAAACAACAGCTTACGTGCTTAATGTGGTGCCTTCTAAATCAGTTCCTAAAACACCTTCTGAGCTCTTCCTTGGTCGCAAACCTAGTTTGTGCAAGTTTAGAGTATGGGACTGTCCGGCACACGTATTGTCGAAGGAACCTGATAAGTTAGAAAGCAGGTCAAAAGTAATGTTGTTCATAGGGTATCCCAGGCAAACGAAAGGTGGTTACTTTTATTGTCCTGAGAGTCAAAGAGTCGTTGTTAGCACCAACGCTAGATTCTTGGAGGACGAGTATGTGAGTAATCACAGGTCAAGGAGTGATATCGTTCTTCAAGAAATTGAGAACGAAAATGCAATTCCAAGGGAAGGGGAACGTGTAGATGTGGGTGCTCCTGTGAGAGGCACAGCACCACAGACATGTTCTTCAGTGAAAGGTGCAGGACCACAAGTCACTGCACCTACTACTGACATGGCACCGATGCCTCGTCGCAGTGGGAGAGTTATTTTCCAGCCAGAAAGGTACATGTTCGTGGGTGAGTCTTCGGACTTGAGCCTGGAAGACGGACATGAGGACTCTGACCCACTGACTTACGAAGAGGCAGTGCAGGACAAGGATGTTGCCAAATGGCGTGTCGCCATAGATTCTGAAATTGAATCCATAACTGCTATGGATGTATACCAGAAAATTGATTTGCCGGATGGCTTTAGGGCCATAGGGTGCAAATGGGTATACAAAACAAAGAAAGGGGCGGATGGAAAGATCACGACTTTTAAAGCCAGGCTGGTGGCAAAGGGTTATAGTAAAAAAGAGGGCATTGACTATGACGAAACCTTTTCACCCGTAGCCATGCTCAAATCCATCCGGATACTCCTTGCCATAGCTGCGCATATGGACCTCGAGATCTGGCAGATGGATGTCAAAACTGCTTTTCTAAACAGGTACCTTGAAGAAGGTAGGGACATCTACATGCAACAACTGATGGATTTATATACTGAAAGCATTATGATTGGTATATTATGTACAAGGTTTATTGGTTAATATACTGGAAATCATAATTGTTGTATGTTCGTCTCCTGTCTGAATTAACAAACATGTGTCGCAAACACAATTATCCTCTTATCTTGTCGATAGGGAGATCATACGGTGTGTAGAAGATCACGGAAGATCGTATGGATCGTTTGACCTAGCGAGATATAAATAGTCATCACAGCTGAGACAGTTCCAGGATAAACTGTCGGTATAGGCTGCAGCATATGCAGATAAGCATCTTATCTTGGATGTCTTGGTATGCTGGTGTGGGGCACACATTGATGAGGACCTAAGTCAAGATCGATTCTTTTATCTGACATTAAAAGAATCTAGATCTTTATGACTCGATGGAATCTTAAACCTATATGAGGATACAGAAGTATACATATATTGTATATCACTTTGAGTTGTAGAGAGGGTTCTAGTTGAACATGTACTTATGCAGTCTTGGGTGATATCAATCTGTGTATGACTGTCTGGTATCTGAACTAGGTAACCACATCCAGTATTGGATGGTGACATTCCCTGAACAACTCAAAAGGTTCGTTATGCTAAAGTCCTGCAGGCTGATTAAGTTCAAGCATAAGTGAAAAGGTTTGAGTGGATTGATTCAGGAATTAAAGATGTTAATTAATTAAATAGCTTGTCAGAGCTTAAATTAATTAACGAATGTCTGTAACCTTAAATGTGGGGATAAACCGAGTCCAATGCAACCCGTTCCTCAAAATGCGGTAGGAAATAGGAAGGACAGTATTGATTCTCTGGTGGCATGAATCAATATTAATTAATTAATTATATTCTGGGTTGAATATGGGAATTAATTAATTGATATGCCTTATTTGCTATTTGCATTCTGGTCCCTGGTCTGGCCCATGATAACTCAAGCCCAGTAGAAGCCAAGAATTTCCTATAAATAGGCCTCAGTACCACAGAACTCAATACACCTACAACTCATAAGATCACAAGTTGCACACAACAAACCAGAGCATTGGGAGCTGTGGTGATCGATTGAGTTTGAGATACGAGGAGGAAATTCTGCTTCTCAACCGGGCAAAGGATCTGATAGATAATCTTCACCAGATTTTCAGATCGAGTTGGGATACAGATCAGAAGATCAGATCAGGAGGATTCTTCTTCTTCTCTCTCCTCTTATTTTCGAAAATATCTTATTTATTTTCAAAGATTAATTTCCTCAATCTGTTAGGAAATTAAATCTTGGTGCGTGGGAAAGATCAAAGGGCATCTCCGCGCACGCGTTCTTCATCGTTCATCAATCCAGGTATTCCGCATAACCTTCTCATGCATAATAATATAGGAGCATGCTAGGATTGTTCATAGGCATAGCAATTTATTTTGATATTCCAATTAACGATCCTTGGCAAACGGACTTCGTGATTCAATTCACGAATCCCTTCAATTGGTATCAGAGCCAGGTTTAATTAATTGGCTCTATCGGAAAAATAATATTGCCTATGAACATGCATGATTATTATTATTGATTACATGCAATGGATGGTTTATGGATTGATTTTATGTTTTTCGTCCTCGTGGTTCCTCGGGTTAATCCGCCCATTTATATGGATTCGTTTTTCACCCACGAGATAAATCCGTGGTTAGATTAGAATTTTTAGATTGTAATTAGAATTATTCCATGTAATCTTTTATTTCAAAAATTAAATCTGTAAAACAAAGAACGAAGAACGCGAAGAACACGAAGAACGAAGAACGCGAAGAATGCAAGGTCGCACGACGCGTGACAGCGCCGGCACGGCGCGAGCGCCATGCACGGCGGTCATGCATGGTGGGGCACGGCAGGCCGGCGCGCAGTAGGACACAGCGGCGGCGCGGCCGCGCGCGCACGCAGACATGGTGCCGCGCGGCCACAGCCGGCAGGGCTGGGTGCGGCGACCCCTGGCGCGGCCGATGATGCGAGGAGGCGGCCCGCCGGGACGGCGGCGCGAGGGCTGAGGGCGCTGGGGGCGCCCGCGACGCTGCAAGCCCTAGGGATCGCGCGCGCGCGCAGGACCCGCGCAACCCTTCGCGCGCTCGCCGGTGGCGGGCGCGGGTCCTTCCTCGATCGACGTCGGCACGGGGCAGGTGGCGGCAGTGGCTCGGGGACCGGCGATGCGGGCTGGACGGCGATGGGGGCTGGGCGTGCAGCCGGAACGCGGAAACCCTAGGGTTTTTTTTTCGTGTGGTTCGCTCGAGCCTCCGATTCCGATCTTGCACGATTCCGATGAGTCACGGAGGCCGGTGAAGGAGAAGAAGAGTGAATGGCGGTTCGGGCAACGGTCGGGGCAAGCCGGGGCGGCGGCATGCAAAACGGGCAACGGTCGGAGGAGGCGGTATCGCGGACTTCATCCATGCACGTACGTGCATGGCTGTTGTGCATGCCGGGAGCCCTCACGACGACGACGGGTCGCCGGCGATGGTGTTTCGCCGGTGGTAGCTCATCGGGCCGAGTTCTCGCGGGCTATTGGGCTTGCAATGTGTGCCTAGGCCCGCGATCTTGTTAACTGGCCCAGTTGTCCAATTTTCTGATGGATCAAATCTTGGAGGCCCAAGTTCAGAAAATAAATCCACATCTCAGTCCAAGTAGTGGGATCCCAGTCGAATTGGGAGCCCAGTCGAAGATCTGTAAAATAAATTCCAACTTGTAATAGTTAGATTTATTTTGTATCATGGGGCCACGAGGACATTTTTTATTTGTTTTATTATCTGTCTTCGCATGATATACGTGTTTAAAATAATTGCGCAGCATATCAGCATGTTGTAGATAATAGAGAGCACGTTTACTGCTTTTATTTACGGCTTTAAAGCATGCTATGTGATTTATTTTATGTAATTAATTATGATTATAAATTCGGGGTTCATGCTTTGCATGATAGAATTTTAGCAACGTTGTAATTATGGCTACATAAAATAATCTGTGCAATTGAACCTTATGAACTGAAAATTACTAAGCTCATAATTTAGTAAGACCTCCACAAAGCGATCATTTATTGGTAGTGGATAATTTATTAGGTAAACGTCTACATGTGTAGCTTACTTAATTTATTGTTCATAAGTTCTAATAGAAAGGATTTCTTAAAACAAACATTTATTTCATGTGAGAAGTGGAAGTTCATGCGTAAACGTCTACATGTGTAGCTTGCGTATTGGATTTTTATAAGTTCTCTAGGGATTGAATTAAATGAGACAACCTTATTATAAGGGATCAGGTGTATTAAAATAGATCCTTATATGGGAGGGTTGGCTTTGGTGGTAAGCTAGCTTAGATATTGTCCAGAGTATAACTCATATGTGAAGTCCCTGCTCAGTAGGATAATATGGTCTTAAGTTAGTCTCCAATTATTAATTCCATTTGTCTAAGGAACCCGGACATGGATTGGAATTAAAGGACTGGAATTGAAAGATGCAGTCTGGTTAGGTGTTTTGTTGTAAACGTCCACATGTGTGGCTTGCAATAGTAACACTTAGGCAAATTGGAAGAAACATTAATATTGCTTTATCATAAGGTTTCAATATTTAATTGTTTCAATGTTCTGCGACTATGTTTTAATTGGTGTTTTAATTTATTGTTTTCAGACATGTCTTTACCAAACGTAATCAATATCTTTGCACAAAACCAATTAACCGGTCCCAATTTCCAAGAATGGAAACGCAACTTGGATTACATCCTTGTCGCAGAGGAGCACAAGTTTGTTCTTGATAAGCCTCGTCCGGCTGAACTCACTAATGCGTCGACTGATGAGGAAAAGAGCTACTATAACAAGTGGCTCAAGTTAAATAATATAGTGAAATGCTATATGATGACTACGATGTCCAAGGTTCTTGCACAGCAGCATCACTCATATGAGAATGCTAGTGACATTATGGACAGCCACACAGCGACTTATGGTGAGTCAGACCGAGCTGTCAGATTCAATCTCATGAGGGAAATCGTGGGAAAGGAAATGGCGGAAGGAAGCTCGGTCAGAGAGCATGTGGTGGGTATGACTCATCTTATGGATGAGCTTACACTGCATGGGGGAGGTATCGATGCGGAAGCGCAGGTTGATGTCATCCTAAACTCTCTGCCAAAGTCCTATGAGAAATTTAGACTGAATGCTGTCATGAATAAGAAAGAGTACACTCTTAACGAGCTACTCAATGACTTGATGGCAGCGGAATCAGTCATGCAGCCAGAAAAGGTTGCTTTGGCTACTTCTAGTAATCGTCCTGTTGCGCTGGTTGGCAAGAGGCGCAAAGGAACATTTAAGAAGAAAGCCAAAGGTACAACCTCTGGTAGAAAGTCAAAGAGGACACCGGGCGTGCCTGCTAAAAGAGACAAGTGCTTCAGGTGTGGCAAGGCTGGTCACTGGAAGAAAGATTGTCAAGTCAGGAAGACTGGACAAGGTGCGTCATGTGCATTTATAACGGAAACATGTTTAGCATCAGTTTCTACCCATTCTTGGGTAGTGGATACTGGAGCTACTGACCATGTTTGTTATACTTTGCAGGGGTTCAGGCCGACAAGGCAGCTGAAGCATGACGAGATTACCATCTCAATGGGCAGCGGAGAACGAGTCTCAGCAGAAGCCATTGGAGATTTTACTTTATGCTTTGAAAACAATGTTCTGATTTTGAGAGATGTTTTATAAGTGCCGGTTTTTCGGCGGAACTTAATTTCAGTTTCCAAGTTATTTTGTGATGGATATTCAGTTATTTTTGATAGTGGAGTTTCTATCATTGGTAATAACGGTGTTATCTGTCATGGCGAACTGATTGACTCTCTCTATATCATTGATTGTATGCATAAATCTTCCGTGAATGTTGCAAACTCATCTAATAATAATAATCATTTAAAGAGAAAGTTTTCTTCCGATGAGGATCAAACATATCTCTGGCACTTGAGACTAGGTCACATCAATCTAAAGAGGATAAAAAGATTAGCATGCGATGGGCTCTTGGATTCCTTCCAAGTGGTACCGCATCCAATCTGCGAGTCCTGTATAGAAGGAAAGATGACGACCAGGCCTTTTAAGGCAAGTCAGTCTCGAGCAGAGGACGTGTTACAGTTGATCCACTCTGACTTATGTGGACCAATGTCCACGCAAGCTCGTGGAGGGTATGAGTATTTCGCCACATTCATTGACGATTACTCAAGATTCGGATATGTCTATTTGCTTCGCCATAAGTCTGAATGCTTTGAGAAATTCAAAGAATTCCGGACTGAGGTAGAAAAGAAGCTTGGTAAGACTATCAAGACACTATGATCAGATCGTGGTGGGGAATACCTCAGCAACGAGTTCTTGCAAAACTTGTCAGATAACGGGATTACATCCCAGTGGACTGCACCGGGAACCCCTCAACAAAATGGTGTAGCAGAAAGAAGAAATAGAACTCTCTTGGAAATGGTCAGGTCAATGATGAGTTATGCAAGCTTGCCGATTTCGTTTTGGGGATATGCCTTGGAAACAGCGGCCTATTTGCTTAACCTGGTACCTTCTAAATTGGTTCCTAAAACACCTCTGGAACTCTGGTACGGGCGAAAGCCAAGTTTGAACAGAGTGAGGGTTTGGGGTTGTCCAGCATATGTGCTGACAAAGGAACCTGATAAGTTAGAAAGCAGGGGCAAGCTGATGCTGTTTGTAGGATATCCCAGGCAAACGAAAGGTGGTTACTTCTATTGTCCTGAGAATCAGAAAGTCGTTGTCAGTACCAACGCAAGATTCTTGGAGGACGAATATGTAAGAAACCACATGTTGGGAAATTTGTCAAAATTTCTCTCCCTCAGTAGCTACTTGGATAGATCTTAGTTTTGGTGGATCAAATCCTAAGTCCTACCAGCGTCAGTTGTCTCTAGATAGCTCTAGTTCTCAAATGTAAAGTCCTGTTTAGGTCTTTTGAGTTATAAGTCGCAGCTGATCAAGACTCATGCTGACACTGTTCACCAGCATGAGAAGTGCTTACCACTGGTGACTGTTCACCAGTTGGGAAAAGTTTCATCAGGTGGCGGCTGACAAAGACTCGTGCTGACACTGTTCACCAGCATGAGAAGAGCTAATGACTGGTTACTGTTCACCAGTTGGGAAGGATTTCACCAGCAGGCGGCTGACAAATCCTACCAGCAGAATACGTGTTCTCACTGACACTATTCACCAGCGGTGAAGCCACCAGTCATGGGATATTCCAAGAGTTAACATCAGACATATTGGTAGACTTAGATTGTACCAGCGCAAGTCACCAGCAGAGACTGCCAGCACAAGATCACCAGAATGATCTACCAGTCGGATGTTACCAGCAGAATTCCAGATTCTCTCTCCCAGAGTCTTAGAGACAAAAAGAAGATTCGTCGAGGAATTAACTGACAGAGTATGACTTTAAGGAGGATACCTTAAAGTCCATCAGTTACAAGACACCAGTCTCGATTCCTCGTACTGACGAATAGTGTCGTTCTGACATAAAGAGATCAATGTCAGATAAAGCGAACAAAAGTATGGCACTTTCCGGAAAAACATACCTGCCGCCGTCAGAAGGACATGCGAGGACAGAGACCTTTTCCGGATGTGTCCAAACGGCTAGAAGATTTGAATGGGATCCCGCGTCTATAAATACCTGGGATCCATCAACATTCAATACTCTTCTCTCTCGCTCAACTACCGAAAGTCTGAAACTTTATTGCAAGCAAGCAAAACACTTTCGAGGCTTTTCTTAAAGCTTACCGTGTGTTGATTTATTCAAACACGAGACTTCAAGCTTCCAGCTTGTAAGTTACTGATCTCTTTGGTGCTCTTTCTCTTCCGAGGAAGTTCACAGCAGCTCTTGTGCCAGCCAGCACTTGAGTTATCACGGGCAGTTTGCCGTATTGAGAAGATACGTTCTTGGGAGAACTAAACACCCAGTGAAGCTGTGGAGGTTGAAGTGACGTGCTCGCACTCCACCAGCTGATCAGAGTTGAAGAAGGAAACAAGGCCGGGAGCGGTTGATCTAGTGAACTGGTGGACGAGGCATTCACCAGCTAGAGATAGATCGTAGGACTCTTGTACCTGATTACTCTTAGTGAATTTCCAGTGCTACGACTGGAGAGTGGACGTAGATCAGTTGATCGAACCACTATAAATCCTTTGTCTTTATCAGTTTTCTGCATTACATTCTGATTTAAAACCCAGCACTCAAGTGCTGGTGTATGTTCAGAAACTGATATAATTGTGCAAACTTGGCTAAAATATTCAAAGTTTTGAATCACCAGCTGACAGGTCCCAGTCAGTTGGTTAACCAGCAAGTGCAAGAAAACGTTTACTCTTTTATTATTTCCGCTGCAAACGTGTTAAACTCTGATAAACCGGGACCAACAAGTGGTATCAGAGCAGTCGGTTCTTATAGACCGATTGTTTCTGAGTCGCTTAGGACCGAGATCCACGTTTCCTTGCACTCCTTTGTTTGTCTGTTGATTAGCTCAGGTACACGAAGATGAATACTCCAAAGCTACTCGACTACAAGCCTGAGAAGCATGCAACATGGCGAAAGAGGTCACTCATTTCTCTGAAGAGCATCCATCCGGAAATGAAAGATGTGCTGGAGAAAGGGCCAATCGAGATCACCAAGATACAGCACCAGCTAGGAGATCGTCCAGCTGCTGTGATCCCAAAGCCTCAAGACGAATGGAATGCCGAGGACAGGAAGCGGAATCAGTTGGATTCCATTGCTCACGAGTTGATCCTGGCTTCTCTTCCAGAGTCGCTGATGGAGGAAGCCCTCCAGTTTGACAATGCCAAGGGAGTATGGGATTACCTTGATAGTCTATGTCAAGAAACTGATCAAATGAAACGCAACAAATTGCAGGTTGTAGTGGACAAGTACGAGTCCTTCCAGATGCTGCCTGGAGAAACCATCAAGGAGATGGAGGCGAGATTCAACGCCATCGTCAGCGAGCTAAAGTCACTGGACAGGAAGTGCTCAAATGAAGATCTTAATGCCAAGATCCTGTCCAAGATGCCCAAGGAGGACTGGTTCGTGAAGACCACAGCTCTGAAGGAGAAGGACTTGTCCAAGATGACTCCCAAGGAGTTATTTGCTCAACTGCAGGCACACGAGTGGGATATCCAGATGGTAAACAAGAATGAGGCCATCCGGAACATGGGATCCCCCAGCATCAAAGCTCAAGACGAAGCTTACTTCGTCAAGAAGGACTTCAAATGGAAGCACAAGAAGCCCTTCCATGCTGACAGACCTGCTGCCCAGCACAACCAGAAGAAAGAGATCCCAGCCACATCGGGATCTAACTCAAAAGACAGCGAGAGCTCTATCGCTGACCTTGAGCAACAGATGAAAAGACTGGCCGTTCTCCTGGAGAAAGCCAAGTCGAAACAGGGAGTATCTCTAAGCTCAACTGACGGAAAATTCGTCAAGAGAGCTCCCCGTGCTTGCTATCAGTGCCAATCCCCTGATCATCTTAAGTTTGAATGTCCACAGGTGGATAAAGATGAGCGGGAAAGGCTGAAGAAGCTCTTCGAAGAGCGTGCATCGAAAGCCGATGCCAAGGCTATGCTGACCAGGACAGAAGTTCCTGACATTCCTGACCCTGACGACGGAGAGTATGAGTCAGATGAAGAGTCAGAAGAGGAAGCTCTACTGGCACTTATGGCAGCCTTCGGTGAGGAGTCAGCTGAAGGAAGTGCTGACAGTGAAGAGGCACTTGCAGCTGATGATCAGGTACAATCATCAGCTCCCCTAATGCATATTATGCCTTCTCACATTTTAGACGATTCTGAGTCGCGTTGCTCCGACTCAGAAGCTGTCACAATAGACATTCTTCAACAAGAATTTTTAAAATTTTATGAAATAAAGAATGTCTTGGCTGGAGAAAATGCTTCGCTGAAAGATCAAATTTCTGTTTTGACCAAGGAGATTGAAAAATCGAGGTCAATCAGTGAAGAGCTAGCCACTTTGAAAAAGACTCACTTTGAGTTGCTCCAAGATTTTCAAATTGCAAAAACTGAGCGAGATAAGTTTCACAATCTCGTTCTGGAGCAAGAAAATAGAATAAATTTTCTAAATAAAGGCTCAAAAGACTTGGAAGCAGCTCTAAGTCATTGGAGAAAGCCTTCTGATAAGTCCGGGTTGGGATTTACAAAGGATTTGAGCATAAACCAGCTCGAACAAATCACTACTAGTAAGGGTAAGGGCAAACTGGCAAGTGCATCAGCACCAGCTGGTAATACCAGTCAGTCCCGAATGGGTAATCAGCATAGGAACCATAAGTCCAGATACATAGGTGAGTCATCACGACAAAATCCTCAACTGGCAAGATCCTCTGCTGACAGGACGCCAGCACACCCAAGGACGCAGACTAAGCCGAAATACTCTAAGGCAAGGAAGTCAGCGTCAGCTGCCAGTGGGATCCGACAGCCAGCACCAGCTGTCAAGGGATTCCACGCACAACCTCTTAAGTATGCCAGTCACCAGCATACTTACAAGGGGTCCCAATCTCAGAGAAATTCTGAGAGAAGGACAATACCTGATAGGAGGAACACCTATCAGAGGCACGAGCCCAATCAAAAGTTTTCACAAAGGGCTATGAATGCTAACCGTGGTGGTCCATGTCCTCAGGGACCACCAAGGCAACACAATGTACCGGAAAAGCATTTCCGAAGCTCCCAGCGGAAGCGCACTTCCAAGGGAGATACACACACAACCTCACCTTCCCAAACCAAACGCATTCATTATTTCAAAAGGAAGGGAAAGGCTGTTAATGATGTCAACAAGGATAAAACCAAGCTGAATATCACCCAAGTCTGGATTCCGAAAGGAATTATCCAGCGATCTAACCCTGCAGGACCCGCAGAAGATCGGGGACCTAAATGAATCTCATTTCTTTCTTGCAGGTACAGGATCATGCGACACAGCTTCATAGATCGAGCGAGTGGATCATAGACAGTGGTTGCTCCGCTCACATGACTGGTGAAGAATTTCTATTTTCAGATCTTACCAAGGTCAAAGGACCTCCAGTCATATTCGGTGATAACTCAAAGGGCAGAGTTATCAGCAAGGGCTGCATCGAGAAGGACGATGTCAGAATCATAAATGTATCCCTTGTCACCAACCTCAAGCACAACCTCCTGAGCATCAGTCAGCTGTGCGACTACGGGTACACAGTTACCTTTGAGAAATCAGAGTGCCAGATCAAAGACAAGGAATCTGGCGAGACCAAGCTGAGAGGTGTTCGCAAAGGAGGACTTTATGTCGTCGACTGGCATAGCGGGAAGACTGACTCATGCTTCGTGGCCACCAGTTGCTACCAAATGATGCACAGTTAACGGCCGAAACTTAATGGGCTTTGAAGACCAATGTTTGGACTTCCATCTCCAACCAACGGCACCGGAGATTCACGCTCGAATCGCCGCCAATTGGCCGAAGAAAATGGCTAGTTGAGCAGCCTGGGCAAAAAAACAGTGCACAGGGCACTTTTCTCGCCTCCGTTCCGATCGATTCCAACGACAATCATGCTGTAACCTACTGGGCCTTAAAGCCCTAGGTTTGGACTACAATTTCATGTCATCGGTACTGGAAATCCATAAATGGAAAGCCTACAAATGACCACGAAAAAACGTCCACCTACATGCTGTCAACCCAGAAAATTAGGGTTTTATGGCGACTGGGCTGACTTCGTTGGCCCATTGCGCCGTCATAATCGATCATCAACCTCCCAAACCTACTAGGCTTTGAAGCCCTAAGTATGGAAAGTAATATCAAATCATTGGAATTGCATATACGACCCGAAATAGCCTCCAATCAACGCACGAAATCAGCCCACACGCAGATAGAATCGCGAGATTCTTGCGTGCAGCTGTTTTCACGCGGTGATTGCCGCTAATTCCGCCGCCATCAATGCCAATCAACCATTGGGCATTGAAATTTGAAGCAAGTTCTACCATTTCCAGCCGCCGGCACCGGCGATCAACGCCGGGATCGCCGCCGATCGCGCGAAGAAAACAAACACCCGCAAGTGTCACGCGAAAATTCTTGAATTTCCTAGAATTGTTGCGCGACCAACTAACTTCATGCCCTCGCCGCCGTCGACTCCGCCGCCGATCCAGCCAACCCCCAACGTCTGTGTGGTCGCCTACCACCGGGCTTCGACTTCCAACCACCGCCATCACCGATCGCTGCCCCACCGTGCACTGGGGACGCCGCAAAGATAGGCTGCTGCACAACCCCAAATCGCGCGCGCGGCTGCTGCTGCATCGCCTGTCGTCGCCGTCCATGGCCGTGGGTGGTGCGGCGGCGATGTCCGCCGACCCAGCTTCAAGCCCAACCAACCAGTCTACCCGATTGACAAGCCGATAGGCCGTGGCTGAGCCACGAACAGCCTCTGTGCGACTGCGATTTGGCAGTTTTCCGTCTGTTTGTTCTTCGTGTTCTTCGATTCTTGGTCTCGTTTTTCGCAGCAAATTACATCATAATTTACAGAAAATTACAGGAAATAAAATTACATCATTTCCTATACTAACCACGGATTTTCTCATGGTGAAAAGCGATTATAAACCGCGAATAAACCATCGCACCAAAAACCAAAAACAGATCGGAGCCACGAGGAACAACAAAATATATAAAATATATAAATCATCAACAACATGCTAAAATGATTTAAAATACAATAAACCAACTGCACATTTCAGGCAGAGCCAACAACCACGAACGAGGCTCTGATACCAATTGAAGGAACACGCCGGTGAAGGCGGATCGTCCCCACGATCGATGTTTGTTACCAAACGTACACATACATGGTTTAATTAAATTAAATCAAGGAGATCAGTGATTACCTTACCAGATCTACAGATCTGGAGATTGATTCCACTGGAGATCTTCTAGCCTGTGTCCCACGAACCACGATCGGATACCGGGTGGACAACAATCCTCCGAATCGTAGATGCCAATCCAAAATACTAGATCTACGATGTTTGAGAGAACTAAACCCTAACCGTCGCTCAACACATGAGCTTATGAAAATGACAACTAGACAACTAGAGTTTTTCTCTCAACCATAAGATCCTATTTATAGGCATCTTTTAGGGTTTCTAGTTGGGCCAGGCCAGGGATCTCTAGAAGGTATAGGATTGGGCCTCCCATAAGTCCAAACACATGTATTCAGCCCAGAATATAAATTGAACTTATAACATTAATTCATTCCACTAGAGAATTAATGTTGCAACTGCCATCCTATCCCGATGTGAATCAGGGCGTCTATTTGACTTAATTAATTCTCCGTGTTTAAGATAACGCACATCCATTAATTAATTAAAAGCTCTGACAACATTAATTAATTAATATCTTAATCCTTAAGTAGTACCCGCTCAACATTATTATCGTATCGGAATAAATTCCACCTGCAGGGTTTAATACGATAAAACTTATGAGCTTCTTAAGGGGATGTCATCAACCTGGATGTCCAGGACACGGTGCCCTAATGTGACTATATAAACACATACAAATAATGTTGTTACCCAAGATACGGAGCATATTGAATCATCATTTGATTCTCACCCATGGTAAGTCAAAGTAACAAACAATTATTTGCATATATCTAAATATCACATCTAGGGTTAAGAATTATCAAAGTCGCCGAGACCTTGGTTCTTCATAGAGTCTGAACAGAAGAACACGTCTCACCGCGATCCATTCAATGCGACACCACGCTATAGCATAAACTAATAACCAAGACTTGTTATCTCAAGTTTATACTACAACCTAAAATGATAGTTTATCCAGAACTATCTCAATTGTGAATACGTTTTATATCTTATAAGGAACCCAACAATGCGATCTTCAGTGGGACGACGCACCCACCACATTGTCTACAATATAAGATAAGTGGATATACATGCAATCATGAGATTGCAACAATGTGATAACGTTTGTTTCAGTTATTTACAGGATATTAAGTACATGACAAAGCTCGCTTAAAAGTTCGCTTTACTGTATACTCCAAAAGATACATGATGTAATCATATTTCTTCCATCGCCTGAATTCATCTGCAAGCTCCTTTCCTTCGGGCGTGGTCTCATCAAACTCAGTATAGAAGACATTGGCAATGTCTCTCTCAACTTCTTGCGTCACAAAATCTTCAATTTCAAAAGCCATGGGGAAGAGATCGGAATTTACCTCATCCATATGGTCGGTGGGTGCACACAACATTGCCACTTTCCGCAACTTGAACCTTGGACCAGGAAGGCCTATGAATGGAACTTTGTATGCTTCATTTGTTCCAGCAGACTTCTTCCTCAAGGTTTTGGCATCATAAATGTCCACAGATTCTCCTTCAGAATTGAATTCAGATAGCCAAGCGTTAGGAAAGCCAGGATCCATTTGAGTCTCTGCTGACTCATCGGTTGGATCTTCAGCAGTGTCTGCAATTCCATGGGTCTTTTTCGCAAGATTAGTCAGAGAGACACTAATCTCAGCAGTAGTACTTTCAAGGATGGTAGCAGCGTTCTCAGCATGCTGTGAACATGAAGAGTCAACATCTTTAGAGAGTTCTCTAATAGAAACACACCCTCTGCCTTTAGGTGCAGATTTGTTGTTGAAGGCTCCTTCTTGAAGCATTTGAGTAAAAGCTTCATCAGATAGAGCTTCCTCTTCAGGCACTATCTTTTCTGCAGCTATAGGTTGAGATGTGATCTCAACATGAACCACTTTCTCCTTTCCTTTAGAAACAGCAACAGTTCTTTGTGTTATCTCTGCTGATTGCTGAGCAGAGACCGCTGATGCTGACTGCTCAGCAGCTTTCTTGGTTTCTCTCTCCATGTTGGCCTGCTTGACCTGTTCGAAGTTCCTGTCTCTAGCATTAAATTTTATTTGCTCCATGGTTTTCTGAAATTGTTTCTTTTCGATCCTCTTTAGCTATTCAGATCTCTTCTTCTTTGTTTGTCGAACTCCTTTGAGACGTTCGTCAAGACTCCTAGCAGATAAAGGAGTGTTGTCCAAAACTTCTTCGACAGTTGGCTTCTCAGCTGCAACCTTCTCTGCTTGTTCTTTCTCTGAAAGCATGACAAGCTTTCTCCTTGTCCTCTTTACTTTCTTCTCAGGGGAAGGAATATTAGACCTCTTTCTTTTTAGTATTTCGAGTGCAAGGGTACTGAGAGTAATTGAAGATTGCATGGATTCCTTCGTGGACATCACTTCATTGATCCTTTCCTCTGGCAGATTTCCCAGACTCTCAATCTCATCGAGCTGCTGGAAACAGCGCTCTGTTTTAGCATTCTTTTTCAATGTAGCAATTTCTTCAGCAGATAGAGGAATGGTCGTCTCTAATACTTGGTATCCCTGACTGCTTTCATCTATCTCTTCATCAGATGTGGTTTATCGGTGTCGAACTGACGAGGTCGCTTGAAATCCAATGGCTTTGCTTCTTTCTTGGTGACAGGAATGAAATCCGTGGGAAGGAGTTTTACACCTTGATCAACCTTCTTGTTGGTGAACAGCATTTCCAGATATTTGCTGATCTTCAAGCCGAAATTGATATTTGAAGAGAATGTCCCATCAATGGACATGTGGTCATTCTTCCGAGCATGCTCTTCCCATCGCTCGTCGAAGAATTCTGCCCAATTCCCTTTAACATAATGGCATATTTTTTGGCTGATAACTCAGATTATGAGCCAGCATCACACTGGAACATTTTAATCACCAATTCGGCCATAATCTTGAAATCTTCCTTTAGGGTGTTGATAGGAGTGGGAACCCTGAAGGACATAATTTTCCATTTTCTATCCTTTAACTCTCCAGGTTTCTTCCATAGGTTCCATCTTCTTTCCATCTCCGCAATATCGTTCACCTTGTATTGAGATATCCTTTCTCCATAGTTTCAAAGGCCGAACATCTTCGCAAGAACCTCGGCACTTCTTCCATAGGTTCCATCTTCTTTCCATCTCCGCGATATCGTTCACCTTGTATTGAGAAATCCTTTCTCCATAGTTTCGAAGGCCGAACATCTTCGCAAGAACCTCGGCACTTACTTCAATAATGTTGCCAAAGATGGAGGTTTTGAAAGATTTCTTAGATTCGTCCATGACGGCCCTAGCATAGAATTCAGATACCATACGGGGATGAAAATGCTCAGGCTCAGCAGAAAGATACTTTACCAACAGTTCAGAGTCGAGGATCTGCATGATCCATTCTGGGATGTGATTTTTAGCAAGAGGCAAGTACAAAATTCTATCCTTCATGATTTGAGAGAGACGCCTCTGCTCCTTCGTATGTCCCGTCTGCTCTTTCTTTCGAGCCAAAACAACTAGTTGGGTATAAGGAATGGAATCATCTATGTCTTTCTTCTTCACAATGCCTGTGAAGCTTGGTGCATGTCGCTCATGCAGCGGTGAACCGGAAATAGGTGGGAATATGAAGGTGGGTGGTTGAAATAAAGAGGTAGAAGTACTGGATTCAGGATTTTTGGAAGAGGGAGACTCAGGATTGGTAGCCATGGATGTGGATTATGAATTTTAGATAAGGATTTTGCAAGAGATGGATTTGAGAGAAAGAGGGCTCAAGGATGTAGAGAAGCTAGGGTTTTCAAATTTGAATTCAGGAAAGAATTTGACGAGGTTGAAGATTTAAATTTATACCTTCTGATTTAAGATCCAATGGTTGAGGGAATTTCTGGGAAAGATTAGATCGACGGCTGAGGATAGTCACGTCCTTTCGTATGGTCTCCCACGCCACCGAAAAAAAAAACTTGAGTACTTTGCGTCGTGGCGCGTCCCTTTGTAGCGCAGCCGACTGTGCGCATTAAATGCGACGTGACGTGTCCCATCAAATTTAATTTCAGATTTCCCGCCTTGGATAGTGGGATTAAGAGTAACAATGGGAACTGTAGCTTAGCATCCAACGCTTAGCAGAAGGTATGCTATATTTCACTTTTGATTTACTAGCATACGCAAACTATCTGCTGAGGCTCAGCAGTCTGAATATTGATGAGTGTCTCGAGCCTTTCGCTAACTTGACCTCCTTCCGTCACTGCTGACTTGATTAGACCATCCATGTACACTTGTCGATTCCTCTTCTCACGATGCTTCGAATTACGAGAGATGAAGTGAATCATTGTGATCTTCTGAAAGATTTTTCGGCAGGTCATAATGGTGGAATAGGATCATTGTTTCCCTTATAAATACCCTCCTTGGTTATAATCATCATCTTCACAATACTCCTTAAAACTCTTCCTTCTCCAAAAAAATACTTCATCATTAAACATGCATTCGCCACAAGAAGTTGACATCCGGAGGAACCAGATACAGAATGAGTCAAGCTTGTACACCGAGTATGAGTCTGACTACACGGTGGCCGAAGAGGTGATGGATCTATGGATATTGCTCATAATTAATTATTCTCAAAACCCTAGCATGCTCCTATGAATTTAATACAAAATTGTGGATTGAGAGATTACCGTAAATCCGTAGAGTCTGAACCGATCTTTTGCGTTTGAATTCCAAAATCCAATTCAACCACGCAATCCAATTTTATCTGCGGAATCAGAAATTAGAACCCTAATTTCTAAATAAAATCGAAAACAAGAAAGAACAAGAGGAAGAATTCTGTTCTCCAGATTAGATCTTCAGATCTGTATCCCAATGCTGATCAAATCTGCTACTGGTGAGGATTCCACAGATCTGTATTCTTAGCAGGACCAGAATCGAAATTCTCCTCCTCTCTCTCCAAAGTCGGCGCCCCCTTCTCTCTCTCCTAGGTTTAGTGTGTTTCAACTGTGTTTCAACTTATGAGAGAGAGCTGTCTATTTATAGACCTAGGGTTTTATCCCTAATGGGCTCTTTGGGCTCAATTCAGCATATTTATTTTGGCCAGACCTGGGACCTAATGCAAATAATAAAGTTGGCCTATAAATTAATTAATTCCCATGTCCACAACCCAGGACACAATTAATTAATTAATATTAATTCTTTTTCACCACAGAATTAATACTGACCTACCCCTTTATTACCACGTTGTGAGAACGGGTTGCATTAATTGAGAATTCTCATATTTAAGGTTACCGGACATCCATTAATTAATCGGAGCCTATGACAAGCTCTAACTACAATTAATTAATATCTTATTATTCCTGAGTAGTACCACTCAAACCTTATCACTCGTGCCTGAACTTAATCAGCCTGCAGGACTTTGGCACGATGAATGTTATTGAGCTCCTCAGGGAATGTCCCCATCCTATTACTCGGATATGGTTACCTAAGTTCAGTCTTAGGCGGTACTACACGAACTGCTGTTACCCAAGATGCGGATATACGAGCGCGCTGTGTTGGCTCTCCACCATGGCAAGTCAAAGCAACAGTCAACCCGTGCAAACCCCTGAACCTTCGTTAGGGTTTGGACTCAATCAATATAACGAGATCTTTTATTCGCTGATATCAGACAGACGAATATATCTCACTGCGGTCCATCAATACGCCACCTCTGCGTACCAGCATGTCAAATAACCAAGATAGACTACTTATTCCGACAATGCCGCAGCCATCCGGACAGACATATCCACATACGCTGTCTCGGCTGTGATCATGTTTATGTCTCACTAGGTCAAGTGATCATACTGTCTTCTGCGATCTACAACACGCCGTATGATCGTCCCTATCGGTGAGACAAGAGGATACCATTGTTCATACATGTACGATTGTTAACAGATAGGAGAAATAAACCGTTGTATACACATTGTAATAAATGCTTTCAGTATACAAAACCCATCAATCTCCCACTTATACTCAAAGCATAACTAAGCTATTACAGAGTATACAGTCTGTCTATCTAGTCTGCTGTCTTTAACCACTATCAGTGGTCGGCATCCACCTCAGACCCAGCTCACGAATATGTCTTTCGTAAACTTTCTGCGGCAAGCTCTTTGTAAACGGAACAGCAAGATTGTCAGCAGTGTCAATCTTTTTAATCAGCACATCGCCCCTCGATACGATTTCTCGTATGATATGGTACTTTCTCTCTATGTGTTTGCTTGCCCTGTGACACCGCGGTTCCTTTGAGTTTGCCACCGCACCAGAGTTATCACAATAAATTGTGATGCTCCTCGGCAAACTTGGGATCACGCCCAACTCTAAAAGGTAGTTTCGGAGCCACACCCCCTCTTTCGAGGCGTCGGAGGCGGCGACATATTCCGCCTCCATGGTGGAGTCAGCAATGCATTTCTGCTTTGAGCTCCTCCAAGATACAGCTCCACCTCCCAGGGTAAACACATATCCTGAGGTCGATTTCTTCTCATCCTGGTCCCCTTGGAAATCCGAGTCCGTATAACCTACAGGGCACAAATCCTCACTTTGATAAACTAAGCTGAAATTCCTAGTTCTTTTCAAATACTTGAGGATATGCTTTACAGCAGTCCAGTGCGCCTGTCCAGGGTTAGACTGATATCTTGCTACCATGCCAACGGCATAACAAATATCTGGCCTAGTACACAGCATCGCATACATGAGACTACCCACAACCGAAGCATATAGTACAAGATTCATTTCGTCTTTCTCCCGCTGTGTCTGAGGACACTACCCTCTAGAAAGACGAACGCCATGTCTGAAAGGTAGCAAGCCTTTCTTAGCGAGTTGCATGCTGAACCGGGCTATCACAGTATCCACATAGGATGCCTGGGATAAGCTCAACATTCTTCTTTTACGATCTCGTAAGACCTTAATCCCAAGAATGTAGCCAGCGTCACCCAGATCCTTCATTTGGAACTGTTCGGATAACCAAACCTTGATTTCGGACATCACTCCCTCGTTGTTTCCAAATAGGAGTATGTCATCAACATATAGTGCAAGGAAGACCACGCTCCCACTGACACAAAGTCGGTAAACACAACTTTCGTTTTCCAACTGTGCAAATCCATAGGATTTAATCACATCGTTGAAACGTAAGTTCCACGACCTTTCACTGAAGAACATGTCTGTGGTGCTGTGCCTCTCATAGGACCACCCACATCTACACGTTCCCCTTCCCTTGGAATTGCATTCTCGTTCTCAATTTCTTGAAGAACGACATCACTCCTTGACCTGTGATTACTCACATACTCGTCCTCCAAGAATCTAGCGTTGGTGCTAACAACGACTCTTTGACTCTCAGGACAGTAAAAGTAACCACCTTTCGTTTGCCTGGGATACCCTATGAACAACATTACTTTTAACCTGCTTTCTAACTTATCAGGTTCCTTCGACAGTACGTGTGCCGGACAGCCCCATACTCTAAACTTGCACAAACTGGGTTTGCGACCAAGGAAGAGTTCAGCAGGCGTCTTACGAACTGATTTAGAAGGCACCACATTAAGCACGTAAGCTGCTGTCTCCAATGCGTAGCCCCAAAACAAAAATGGTAAGTTTGCATAACTCATCATTGACCTTACCATCTCTAGAAGAGTCCTATTTCTTCTTTCAGCTACACCGTTTTGCTGAGGAGTACCCGATGCAGTCCACTAGGATGTAATCCCATTTTCTGACAAATACTACAGAAACTCGTTACCGAGGTATTCGCCACCGCGGTCAGATCGCAGCGACTTGATAGTTTTTCCGACCTTCTTTTCTACCTCAGCCTTGAACTCTTTGAATTTCTCAAAGCATTCAGACTTGTAACGAAGCAGGTAAACATATCCGTACCTTGAGTAATCGTCAATGAAAGTGACGAAGTACTCGTACCCGCCACGAGCCTGCGTGGACATTGGTCCACATAAGTCAGAATGTGGTTGTTTTCTGGGCTCTCTGATCGATACATTATCCCCAACAGATTGCGCTTCGAAGTCCGGCACAACTTCTGGATGCAGAATATCAACGAACGTTGGAGTGTTGTGATCAGCTGGTGGATTTGCTCTTCCCCGACCTCTTCCTCGGCCACGTCCACATCCACGGCCCCGGCCTCTTCCTCTTCCGAAAATCTCAATGTTTGCAGACATACTGCAGCACCGTTCTTCATTAATAATCATTCGAGTTATGATTAAAATAAAATAGCACTTAACCTAGGTTATACGTGTCTCAAGTAAGTATCGTCAAATAATTATAATAGCACATATGATAGAATGATAAAACATGAAGCAGTCATCAAGTCATAATAAAACTACAATCAGCATAATCACTTAGTTATGTTAAGAACAGTGACTGGTTCCACGAGGAATCAGACTCGACGATGACATCTGATGGTATCATCGATCAAGGTCCGATCTGGGAAAGCACATAAGGGAAAAGTGTGCTTTGTCCCAATACTATAGGTGTCCCAGTCACTCGCCTACCTACAAAAGTCTAAAATAAGTCGCATAGTCAGTAATGTGTCCATAATATACAGAAATATGTGA
>JAPKLW010000193.1:442234-477007 GCA_026898455.1 Plectranthus barbatus
ATTCTCAAATATTTCTCTATTCAATTTGTTCCCCAGCCAAGATAATTTAAGTAGTGGTGAAATAAATCTTATTCCATAATTGAAATTCTTGGATATTACACTCCACCATTCGCACAACAATTTAAATCTCCTGCCACTAGACGATAGATGATGGCAACTGAGGAATTGAAGAAGAAATTATCCAAAGAACAAGCCGCACGAAAGAGAAAGAGGATAGGAGGAGAATGTTGGAATTCAAAGAAAAAGTCCTTACCCAACTTGCAAACAAATCTTCCAGGACGCAGAGTGTTAGGCCGCCCTCCCCTTTTATTGAAGCTTAAAAAGAAAGAAGGGAGAATGCACCCACTACAACAACTCCTGTTTATCAACCATCCACTTCTACTCAAGGATTGGTTACCGCAATCTCTATGCCTTCCACCGAGAATCAAATAGTACTATCGGAGGAACCCCAAATTATGACAATTAAGCCCTTGAGCTCCAGTACTTATCAGATGGACCTTCAGCAGTTCTTCTATACAATGCTAGGACGAAGCATAGAAGAGAAAATGGTACCAATCGTGCACAAAGAAGTTACCAACCAGATGTTTGGAGCAAAATACGAAATACTTACAGCTCAACAAGACAACTTCAAGACCTTCTCCACCGAAATTTTTGCTGCGATCAAAGAAGGGGAAGAGAAGAGGTTAGCAGAAGAAGCAGAAAGGTTAAAAGAGCAAGAAGACGGATTTCGTCGCTTTGAGGCTCAAAGACAACATGAAGAAGAGTTAAGGAGATAACGTGAAGAGGAGGAGAGACAAGAACAGAGAAGAATTGAAGAGAAAGAGAGAATCAGAAGACAAGAAAGAGAAGCTGTCTTGGACAACTTCATGAAGATGACGATGGAAGCACTTAAGAATGTGAAGAAGCCCACTGCCGGTTCTTCAAGTGCAAGACATGCTGCTGATTCAGACTCTTCAACAACTAAAAAAGTAGCATCTCTCTTAACTCTATGAGTCTCCTTGTAGAAAAAATTGAAACTTTTGATTTCGATTTGGGTATGTTTTTCATGTACTACTGAGCATGATATTTTGAATGGAAACTAACCCAGGTTGAAGACAACATCTCATTGTCCAACGCTGATCTAATTGAATTAGCTGAAGTTACACATTTAGTGTAATCAGCAAACTGCGTGGATTTGATGTGTGTGAAATATTCGTGTGATTGCTTGATGAAATTATGTGTGAATGTGCTATGTGTTGATCTTATGAAAGATATTGACGCCATTTACTAGATGAAATTTTTTTGAATAATCGAGCAATACCCTTGATATTTTAAGGGGGAATGTTTAGGAACAATACTGAGTCTACGGGAGTTGAGATGCTGAGAATAGACTTGATAGGAAAATCTTTGTAATCTCAGTAATCAGCTTTCCCATGATCAGTAAGAGTAAAAGCTTTAGATAGAAGCTTTGATCGCACCAAAAAGGGGGAAATTGTTAGGAATATTGTTAGATATTATAAAAACCCCTTTGATTGTAATTGATTCATAGTCTTAGGATGATATATGTTGGTCCCGAAATATCAGAGTCGTCGTATTGATAACTTAACACGAAATACAGCGGAATAGTTTTACGTCTCTTGCACTTAACGTTATTTTCCAAAAGTTAGTTAGCTCAAGTTATAACTTAAGTTTGTGTTCATATATACTCTAGCAACTCCGTTGCTAGGTTTCAAATCGATCTTTGAGCAGTAACTTAATAAAACAGTAAACGGACACAAGGTTTATAGTGGTTTGATCAAATAGATCTACGTCCACTCCTTAGCTGAATCGCTAAGAATTTCACTAGAAAAGTATACAGATTACAAGGAATCGCCTTTCCAGTTAAGTAGGCAGTGAGCTTTCGGCCTGACTACTTGACAGCTATACTCCGTGAGTCTGAACTTCTCTGGTAAGGTTTGGCTGGGGGTCAAGGGCACACCTTCAAAACTCCTGCCTTGCCTGATATGGAAGATTTAGTCCCTTCCTGATTTTCCTTGAGTGTGGCTAGACGCCCGTTCTAGTCTTAACCTTTTCAGGTGTTCGACTGTTAGATTCCTTTTTGAATGAAAGGAATCTCAATGATTGAAATATCCTTGAATGCAATCAAGAATATCTTCAATGGAGTGTCAGTACTTCAATGAGCGACACTTCTGGTTGTTGGAAGCTTTTAGATAAACTTTTGTACAGCTCTCAACTGACTACTTTCAAAGTTCACTTTTTCAAAGGAATCTCTAGCTTGAGCGTTCGTGAATGAGTAAAGTGAGAAGATCAATTGTAAGTCGTAAAAAGCAGTTATTGAAGTAGTAGTCTTTTCTCTCATCTTTGAGACTGTCTTTTATAGGTGGAGATTCAAACTTTGAATCTCCTTATCCGTTAGACTCAACGGCTCCTTGATCTGAAGAGGTTTGTCTGTGGCACTCACTTTTATTTTTGACTTGTACTTTCCTAACCACTTCGGGAAAGTCTTATCCTTTTGCGTGAACTTTCTGTCAGAGTGGCAGTCCGGCTTCGAATTTTGTTCTTGTTTTGGTACGCTAGAACCTGCTACAAGTATATTCCTTGTGATCCTTTGACTTCCATTGTTTGCGACTCTTTATCCATTGCTGAAGGATCCGAATGCTAATCATCTTAGCATTCTGTCTAGCGTTCTTTCAGCCACTTGCAAGTGATCCTTTGTCCGCTTGCTTCTCTAGCAGTTTGTGAGTCGAATGCTGATATCAACTGCTTTGTGTCTGCTAGGAATTCTTCTCAGCACACTAGTCTATTACAACTCGATGTACAACTTATACAGGACTTTACAAGTTGTGTTAGACTCTTTAGATTTCAGCAAATGATCGACCAACTAAATAAGGTTTGATCCAACAAAATCTTTTACAAATAAGTCCTAAGGGAGATTTTAGGGATAATTCCCAACAATTTCCCCCTTTTTGGTGCGATCAAAGCTTACTATCATTTGCTGACCATAAGTGGAAGAATGTCTGTGTTTTACAATTCTATGCTATTCTATCAATCTGACACAAAGTTTTTCCAACTAGGTTCGAGCAACAGAAATGATTGAAGTCAAATTCCCCCTCAACAGGTGCTGGGGAATATTTCTCGATTAAATATGAATAAATGTTTGCAACAAGGCAATATGCTAGAAATTCTAGCACTCATTAAATCAGTAAGCATTCATATTCATCAATCAAAATATGGTCTTCATGTCCACATGCAAATTTGTTGAATACACCAGAAGTGTAGATCAACTAGAGCACACCAGTAAAATTCAGAAGTGGACAAAAAGATTTTGTCAAAATCTGATCTAATTTCATATATGATATTGCAAGTTTAAGTACAAATTGGATTCAGAAAGTAAAAGTAATTGACCTTGTCGTTCATGAGCCGGGTGCTGGTTTATCCTTTTCACTGTCTGCTGATTTGTTCTTCTGAATGTCAGCAAACTTATCCATGGTAAATTTCATGAAGTTCTCGAGAAGAGCTGCTCCTGTTTCCCTTTCCGCAGCCTCACGCTCCAGTTCTTTGGCCAGCTTCTCTTGCTCCATAGCAATCTTCTGTAGTTGAAGTTCATGTTCCTTCCTTCGTAATTCTAATTTGGCTTCATGTTCCTTTCTCTGCAATTCTAGTTGAGCTTCTAGCTCTTTTCGTCTTGATTCCTCCTTCGCTTCTTCTTCTTTTCTCCTTATCTCCTCTAACCTTGCGGCTAACTCCACCTCATTTTTCTTTCTTCTTTCCTGGTCAGCCTTTCTTCTTTCTTCCCCCTCTTTGATTGCAGCCAAAAAGTTTGTACCATAAGCCACAACCGTGTCTTCGAGGGTAGTCTTGGTGTCTGCTAAATCCTTTTGAACGACCTCAAGACTTGTCCTATTCTCAGAAATAGCCAGCTTGTTTTCAGCGATCTCTGATTGTACATGAGATACATCTCCCCGTATCTCATCAACTTCTCTTCTTAGATTAGCTGTTGCCCCTGATATTCTTTCATCAATGGTTACTTGCAAGTACGAGTCAAAGGCAACAGCCATATCAGCATTCATTGGAAAGACCATCTGTACGGAAGAGATAGGAGTGGCATTGAAGGAAGTTGTTGCAACAAGCTCTCTGTTTGTTGGAGCAGGTGATTGCTGTCTTTGAATTGCAATTGCTTCCATATGTGCTTGATAACAAGCTTCCTCATGTATTATTCGATGAGTGGCCTCCAGAATCTGTGCAGACTCCTGAGCAATTCGAACCTCTGCTTCCTGAGCCTCCTTAACTGTTTCCTGAATATCATGATTTAGGAATTTGATTATTTGCACATCAAATTTCAGAGCAGCCCGCTCAGTGGCCAGTGCCTCTCTTCGAGCCTTCCGACGCTCCTCTTGTTGCGATTCATATTCCAACTGACGTTTCTCGTAGGCAACAGCAGCTTTTGCCTGTCGTTTGGACAATTCAACTCTAGCATCAGAGTATCCATCAGGTACGAAGGTGGACTTGGGTAACCCAGCAGTTTTCGAGAGGGAACGGTGTTCTCGGATGGCTTGAAGTCTGCACATCACTTGTTTATCCGAGAATTGTTTCATCCCTGGAACTTGATCAATCCAATCAAAGCACCAACGTTCCTCACACCTCCAGAAGTTTAATCCTTTAGCTGCGATACATATCATCCTCTCTTCGAAGCAGAGTTGATACATGATATAATCAAACTTCTTCCATCGACGGAACTCTTCTGCCAATAAGCGTCCTTCAGGTATTGATTCATCCAACTCACTGTAGAATAGATCTGCTATGGCTCTTTCTGTTTCAGATTCAACGAACTGCTCTATTTCTTCAGCCATAGGTCCTAAATCAGAGTTAGGTACTTCTTCGGGATGAACCTTTGCACACCATTGACTAATTCTTCGGAGTCCATAGCGACGTCCTGGCAGCCCATTGAGGGGTACTCGAAGAATAGCCTCTGATCCTGTGGTTTCTTTCCTCAAGAACTTTGCATTGTAAATTTCTTCAGCTTCTCCATCGGAGTCAGATTCAGAGATGCAAGATGATTCAGGTTCAGTGAGGTGAGAATCATTTTCTTCTAGTTGAGGTGTTTCAGCACCTAATTGCTCTTCTAATGTGTTAGCAGATTGATTACCAACGAGTGTTTCCTTCGGATGTTCTGCTAGGCGTGTCTGCACCGGCAGTCCTGCTAACATATTTTCGTCTGGTTTTCCTTTCGCTGAACCAGGATTGAAGAGTGATTCGACTTGATTTTCAATATTTCGAATCTCACTAGATTCTGCATCATTTCTTCTGCGAATCTTTTCCCGTGGGTAGTGAGTTTCATTGAATGCTCCAGATTCCAGCCTTTTTGTGAATTTTGTATCTGATAATTCTTCTTCTTCAATGTTAATCTGCTGATCAGGTGACGGATTGAGAATTGATTCTTCTGCTGAATCAGCCTTCCCCTTTCCTTTCTTCGCAGCTTCTTCTGTTAGATGAAGAAGATCAGGAGCCGAATCTTCTGTAGCATTCCTTATGATAGCATCTGCTGAAGTATCTGCTATTTCTTCATTCTCTGCTGGAATTTGATTTTCTCCAGCATCATGCCTTTCTGCTAATGGATGATTCATATGCTCAGCTGATGTTTCATTTACTATGCTAGCCTCGACTCCTCTGCTAGCACTGACCTCTTTGCTAGCTTCTTTAGCAGCTCTTTTCTGGGCCATAAATTCTTCAGCAGCGGATTTGACTCGTTCGAAGTTCCTGTCTCTACCTTCAAATGTCAATATACTAATGAACTTTTGGTAATCTTTCTTCTCGATTTCCTTTAGAGTAGCTATGCGCCTCCTTTTTGCTTTTCTTGTTTCTGACTGCGTTCTTCTGCAATCCTGAGAGACTTAGGGATGTAATCTGGATCAGTGGTGTCCTCAGTAACATCCTCTGTAGAATCCTTTTCTGCTGTATCAATTCCTTCAGCAGTTGTAACACTCTTGCTTTCTGCTTCTGCTTTCTCTAATGCTTCCTTATTCGTAAGTAGTACCAACTTTCTCCTGGTCTTCTTCTTTGCCTTAATCACAGGAGGAGTTGTTGCGGTTCTCTTGTTTGGTTGAATAGGTAGTGCCTGTGCTCCAAGAGTGGTTGGAATCTGTTCTGCTTCCTTTGAAGTCATGATGTCGTTGATCTGATCAACTGGTAAGTTTCCTAACTTCTCAATTTCCTCAAGGTTTTTGAAACAATGATCTGTTTCTGCATTCCTCTTCAGCACTGCTAATTCTTCTTCGGTTATGGGAATGGAGTGTTGAAGTGTGGGTGTTGCTAAACTAGCTTCATCTGGTTCCTTTGGGGATGTAGGTTTATTCTTGTCTACATTAGACTTCCCTTTTAAACTTCGAGGATTTCTGATATTGATCGGCTTAGGCTTGTGTCTAGTGACAGGAATGTAGTCTGTGGAAAGGAGTGCAACTCCACGATCCACGCCTGTGTTGGTAAACAGAATCTCCAAGAATTTACTAATCCTCAGCCCAAGGTTTACATTCGAGGAGAATGTTCCATCGATCTCCATATGAGCATTTTTCTTAGTATGCTCTGCCCATCGTTCAAATATGAACTCAGCCCAATTACCCTTAACATTGTCGTTTAATGCCATCATCACGGCATACTTCTTGGCTTAGAGCTCCGAGTATGAACCAGCATCGCACTGGAGCATTTTTATCACAATTTCGGCAAGGAGTTTGTATTCCTCTGTCAAGGTGTTGATCGAGGTGTTAACCTTAAACGTACTAGGTTGCCTTTTTTCTCCTGACTTCTTCCAAAGGTTCCATCGTCTCTCCATTTCGGCTATATCATTCACCTTATACTGAGAGATTTTGGTTCCATAGTTTCGAAGTCCAAAAGTACGGGAAAGCAGATCAGCATTCACTTCTACAATATTCCCATATACACATGTCTTGAATGACTTCTGATCATCACTCATAACAACTCTAGCATAAAATTCAGCAACCATATGCGGATGAAATTGATCAGGTTCAGCAGTGAGATACCTTACTAGCAGTTCGGAATCAAGAAGATTTAAAATCCATTTGGGAAAGTTTTTGTTGGCGAGTGGCATGTACAGAACCCTGTCTTTCATGATCTGGGCCACTCGTCTCCGTTCCTCCGAATGATTGGACAGCTTCATCTGTCTGGCCATGGTTACCAATGTGCCGTATGGAATGGACTCATCAATGTCCTCTTTCTTCTCAATACCGGTGAACTCGGGTGCATGTCTAACATGCAGGGGCGAGCAAGTGGTGGCTGGATAGATGAATGTGGGCTGTTGAAATCGAGTTGTGTCTAGGTTTTCTGAAGATGAAGATTCGAGATTTGTGTCTTTGTGTGATGAGGTTGAAGAATTTGGATTTGAAGTCATGGTTGAGTAATTTTTCTAGGAAGTTTGAGAGGGTTTTGCAAGGACGGAGGTGAAGGGTTTCTGAAGATTGGTGGGGATTTGAAATCTAATTATGGTGTAGAAGATTTCGGAGTACGAGGAGAAATCGACGACGAGGATTGAAAGCACTTTAAATCCAATCAACGGTTGGGGTTGAGAGGCAAATCGTGAGTATAACCACGTCCTTCGTAGTTTGAGTGTGGATGACGTGGCACAATCTGATGCATTAAATGTTTCTCCATATTGAAAAGCAAACGTCCCACGTCTGATTTGAGATTTTTCAGCAGCCAAGATGGATAAAATCAAGCAGATGCTACCACGTATTTCATGGTATCATCATAGTAATCTCCGGCATTGCTTCTCATGCATGATCGTAATCTCTTCCGATTTGACCTTTTTATTAATGAGCTACTTCACTCCTACTCAGCGACCCTTCAACTTCAGAGGTGAGCAGTTACCAATGGCTCTTCTTTAAATAGCATAAGCAGGCCATGCATTTGATACGATTTCTTGCAACTCTTGTTCTTCTTTTCACAAAATTCACTAATACGAAGATATGGAACAGACTCAACCTTTCTTCGTTCCGCGCCATAGAATTCTCTGTGATTCTGGTCTGTATGAGGAATATGAAACAGAGTACCACATAGCAGAATGGATCATGTCCAGTCTTCATGCTAGTGGTATGGCTAAGTTCATCTCTTTGACGCCTCATGCGTTTCATAGAGAACATCTTCAGTTCTTTGTCCGACAAAGTCAGCCCATTGGAGACTCCATCGTAGGTGTCTTCAGGAATCAGTTGGTGAGATGGACGGTGGACACTTTCGCTTCGGAGTTCGGCTTACCGAGGGGTCCAATTTCTGTGATGGATTACCGCAACAATGAAATCACTCCTGAGTGGACTTCATGGATGAGATGGAGGCGTTCTTCTGATCTTGAGTTTTCGCCTACCCCATCAGCATACGGACTGCAGACTCGCTATCAAGTTCTCTTCGAGATAGTCTGTGGAATGTTGGTGGGAGTGAATCCGGATGATATGATCTTCTCTCGTGAAGTCTGGAAGGTCATGATGGCGGTTGATGATCGGGCAGAGGTTGACTGGGCAGCGTTCGTCTTCCAAAGGGTCCGACAGAGTGTGCAGCAGTTCCCTTAACTGCACCTTCCTTATGGAATGCCGCTAAGTTGGCTGCTAGAACAGAGATTTACCGATCTCACTCTAGGTCCCTCGAACCTTCGAGGAATAGATTTTTATCCTTTTGTGCCTATGTCGCCTTTCGGATTTGATTGAATCCTCTGTTCATGTATATATTTTTGTTGAACTACATATAAAATGATGTCTATGTTTTGATTTAGACAATCCCATATATATATGTGCGCTCGATATCAAACATCTGCTAGATAATATCCTTGATAATCAAATATGTAGTAATTCTGCTGTCTATGCTTCTTCTAAGAATGTAGCAGATCGCTGATTGGCAGCAAGGATACATGTTCTGCTGAAAGCGTAGCAGATATGGCTTTAGAAAGTAGTTAGCAGACCTTTTCGTTATCTAGCAGAGTATCCATCATTTAGCAGAGTAGTTAGCAGAGCATCCATCGTCTAGCATAGATCTTACTTTTCAGTAGAGTTCTCATTCGCTAGCAGAGTCCTCATTGCTAGCAGAGTCTTCATCTCTAGCAGATTCTTCTTCTCTTAGCAGAGTCTTCATCTCTAGCAGATACTTCTTCTCTTAGCAGAGTCTTCATCTCTAGCAGAGTCTCAGCTCTTAGCAGATGAGACGTCGATCTTTAGTGTAAGCTTTTCTCCAAGCATCGTTTACTTTTTCAAGAAATACTTTGACCGATCTGACGTGACGTCTTTCTATTCGTTTTTGTATCAGATAATCATTAACTCTGAATCGAAACGAATCGATTTTTGTGAACAGAGTTATGACTCTTCCCCTATAAATGTCCTTCTTGTGTGTATCTTTATCATCACAGAAGCTCTTTTTTTTTAGTATTCTCCTTTTGTCTCTTTCAGAAGATCTTCAAGAAAATGGATTCTCCTGGTCAATCCTTGGAATTGCGCCGAAACCAGATCCTTCATGAGGCTGGTTTGAACTCTTTGTACGATAACAATCCGAGAGTGGCAGAGATCGTCATGTCGAAGTTGAATCGCAGTGGGTTGACTCAATTCGTTACTGCTACTCCCAGACGTTTCCAAGGCGATGTTCTTCGAGAATTCATCGAAGACTGTTCTGTGGAGGGAGATGGTATTTACGGTTTCTTCCGCGGCAAACTCATCTATTGGTCACCGGATGTCTTTTCTCGTCGATTTGGCCTTCCCAGAGGTCCTGGGTCTGTCTTCGATCACCGTGTGACGGATATTGCTCCTGAATGGTCCGCGTGGCAGAGATGGAGACGAACGCCTTCGTCTGAATTTTCCTTGTCTGTCTCAGCATACGATCTGCGCACTCCTTATTGGGTGCTCTTTCGTATTGCTAATAATATGTTGATGGGGGAGGACTGTGATGACACTTTCTTCTCAAAAGAAACGTGGCAAATCATGATGTCCATTGACGATGGAGCTGAGGTAGACTGGGCGAAATATATCTACAACGGCGTTCGAGATTGTGTCCAGTATTATCCGGCAGTGCCTCTGCTGAATGGAATGCAATTTAGTTGGCTGTTGGAGCAGAGTTTTCCTCAGATAGCAAAAGAACCAACGAATCTTGTAAATACGAACTTCTTCCCGTTTAGACCTTCTTCCTCCTAGAATAGCGATCTTGTTGTTTGTAATCCTCCTCTTTTCTTTTGTAATGACACCTTGTCAATGAATGAAAAGATATATGAAAGACTGCACAACTATGTTTTGTTGTCTGTCATTTGTTAACGGAATTTTCAACCAATTTCTGCTCGGCATGTTCAATATTAGCAGAGAACTATGATGAATAATCTTCAGCAGATGTAATCATCTTCCAGAATAAGTAACGATGTCTTCAAGAAATCCAAGATAGAAATAACATCTCTTCTGATACTTTGTTTCTTATATGCTTGCGTCATAGTCTCAGCAAGCTGCCTTTCGAGTGATTTGAGTGTCTGTAGCAACCTTCCTGTGTCTGATGAGAGCTACTATTTTCCACTCAAGGTCATCAAGTGCTATCATTTAAGACGGCAGATTTCGGTCTTAATCAAAGGATTTGGGATATCCCTTGGTGTCTTCTTTAAGCATTCGTGGAAGAGAACGCTAGAATACTCAGGTAGGTCGACTTGTCGTAAGTAGTCTTATTAAGACAGGTGGCGTTTCCCCCTTTGTCGAGACTCCTCGACTTCCTCTCCTCTGAGTTTTGAGTTCATTTGACAGGACACTTTTGGGAGAGTGTTCCCACTATGGATAGAGCCATGATCTTGCTATAAAGAACGACTCACTTGTATACTGGAACTTCATCTTTTCCACTCCACTTTGCATAGCATTTCCTCATTCACTAGTTTCAGAATGCATCGTATTACCATTGCTCCAAGTGATTTGCCTGTCACTCGCAACCAGATTCTTCATGAATCAGGGTTGAATTTTGAATATGGTAACAACTGTCGTGTTGCCAACTTCGTTATGGGAGCTCTTCATGAGAGTTGCCTGACCCAGTTTCTGACTACGATGTCGACACATTATCAGAAATGAGCTCTTCAAAGCTTTATCTTCAGGTGTAAAACCGATGATGATGCTATTTGGAGTTGCTTTGACAATGAAGTAGTTTGCTGGACTCCGACCTTCTTCTCTCAAAAGTTTGGCCTTCCTCGTGGTCCTACTCGTGTCATGGATGTCTTCCGCCACTTGATTGCTCCAGAGTTCGGCTACTGGAATAAGTGGAGGCAGTCCGACAACTGTGACTTTTCACCAACTCCATCATGTTTGCAGTTGAAGGAGTACAGAGTCATTTTTGACATTGTTAGCAATGTCACCTTTGGCGTCCCTGCTGACAATTATGTGTTCAACCCAAGGATTTGGAGGGCCATGATGGCCATTGATGCAGAGATGAAGGACGTTGATTGGGCGGAATTCTTCTTTGATGGAGTGAAGAGATGTATCGATCTCTTTCCTCAGTTTCCTCTGCCAACTGCCATGCAGCTAAGTTGGTTGCTTGAGCAGACGTTCCCTCATCTTGCTTCTGAAGGTATCCCTTTGATGGGATTTGATTTTTATCCTTTGAGGGCTCACTTCCCTAACTGTGGTTGAAGAATGCTCTGAGCTCTCCTTCCTTTTGTGTCCACAAAAAAATATTGTTAGATTTGTAGCACCCGATGGTGTAGAGTTGGATGTATCTGATAGCCTTCGAAGTCTGTAATCCTTCTGTTGAATGAATATGCTGATTTTAGATTCTTTCTTTTCAACTATTTTCATGGCATTGTTCAGCATTTTGTAGTGTAGTAATGTCAAGATATCTTCAACAGATCGAAGACCTAGCAATCAGAATATAATAATTATCAACCAAATTGCAAGAATATCCATATAGAAAGAATGAGAGCTAGGACTCATTCATCCACATCTGTATCTAATTCCATCAATCCCAGTTTCAAGCATAACTCTTTAAATCTGGTTTCTGAAAGAGGCTTTGTAAATATGTCTGCTATTTGATCTTCGGTGCATATATAGCGAACATCGATATCTCTCTTCTCTTGATGGTCTCGTATGAAATGATGACGAATATCAATATGCTTGGTCCGAGAGTGATGAACAGGATTCTTTGTGATGCATATGGCACTATTGTTGTCGCAATAGATGGGTACACATTCAGGAGAAATCCCATAATCTTGTAATTGTTGCTTTATCCATAGAATTTGTGAGCAACAACTAGCAGCAGCTACATACTCTGCTTCAGTAGTGGAGATAGCAACAGAGTGCTGCTTTTTGCTGAACCAGCTAATGTGCTTGTGTCCCAGAAATTGACATGTGCCGCTAGTGCTTTTTCTGTCGATCTTACATCCTCCAAAATCAGAGTCTGAATATCCACTCAGAGCTAGACCATCTTCTCTGGGATACCAAATTCCTAGTCCTTCTGTACACTTTAGATAGCGAACAATTCTCTTGGCAGTGTCAAAGTGAACCTTCTTAGGCTTGGCTTGATATCTGGCACATAATCCCACGGCATACGAGATATCTGGTCTGCTAGCGGTGAGATACAGTAGTGAACCTATGATCCCTCTGTAAAGAGTAGGGTTCACATCATCTCCTTCTTTTTTAAGAGCATCAATGCATGTTGTGCTGATAGGTATGCGCAAACTCTTGGTCTTCTCCGGACAGTATTTGGCGATTAAGTCACGAGCATACTTCTTCTGATGGATGAATATTCCTTCTTTGGATTGATGAACTTGTAGTCCAAGAAAATAGGACATCTTTCCCATCATGCTCATTTGGAAATGGCTAGTCATGAGATCAGAGAATCTATCACATAGATCTTGATTATTTGATCCAAAGATTATGTCGTCAACATAAATTTGAACTAGCAGAATGCTGTCTCCATCTTTAATGCGAAAGAGAGTTTGATCTATCCTCCCTTTCTGAAATCCATTATTCAATAAAAACTTGGACAAAGTTCCATACCAGGCTCGTGGTGCCTGCTTCAGACCATATAGTGCCTTCTTGAGCCTGTAGACTTGATTACCTTGCTCAAATCCCGGAGGTTGCTCGACATAAACTTCCTCCTTGAGCTCGCCATTAAGGAAGGAGCTTTTCACATCCATCTGCATCACATCAAACTCATGGTAAGCAGCATATGCCAAGAATAGACGGATAGCCTCTAGTCTTGCTACTGGGGCGAAGGTTTCATCATAATCTATTCCTTCACATTGTCTATACCCTTTGGCCACAAGACGCGCCTTGTTCCTTACTACAGCACCTGATTCATCTTTCTTGTTTTTGAACACCCACTTAGTGCCTATCACACTTTGATGTTCTGGTCTGTCGACTAGTTCCCACACATTGTTGCGTGTGAACTCTGCAAGCTCCTCTTGCATGGCATTCACCCAATCTGCATCTAGCAGTGCTTCTTCTACTTTCTTGGGCTCTTCATTAGATATGTAACAAGCTAACATGGCATTGCCATTCCCTTGTCTGGTTAGGATAGGGTCATTTACGCTTCCAAGAACACTGTCTAAAGGATGCGCTCGTAGCCATGATGGTCTGATACGTCCTGGAATTTCAGCATCTGGTTCTCCTTCTTGATGAGTATTATTTTGATTAGCTTCTACTGCATTCTCCTGGGGTTCTGCAACTGGGACAACTGGTACTCCTTCTTCATCTGCTTCTGGATCTTCGTGAATAGGATTGGCATGAGCAGGTATGGCAACGGTTGGAGCTCCAGCAGCAGGTTCCTCCAGGATTGGATTCTCAGCAACTCCTTTGCTAAGATCTTTGGTAGATTCTTCATCCTCTCGATAGTCAAGTGCACCAGCAACATCCAAATTCTCATTTAGATATATAGAGGATGGGGCCTCAGCATGATCATTAGCATCACTGGCCTGGTCAGCAGTCTGGTCACCTGCTGAGTGCGAAGTTTCTGGATTAACATCAGTCGTAGACCTAATCGGATCAATACTCATATTTTCAAAAGATTTTTGTAGAGATTGATCATGGATATCATTGGTCTCATGATTGTCATTCCTCTGTTCTTTGTCAGCCCTGCGCACTAAAGTAGACTCATCACAAATAACATTACATGTTATTTCCACAAGTCGAGTTGTCTTGTTTAACACTCTATAACATTTGTGAGAAGGGTATCCATATCCTAGGGAAACACCTTCATCAGACTTAGGCGAAAAAGTGTTAAGCTTAGACTTCCCATTGTTATGGATATAACATGTTGAACATAAAGTACAAAAGTGTTTAATAGAAGGCTTACGACCATTATACACTTCATAAGGGGTTTTGTTGAATCTGCCATTAACCGCACTCCTGTTCTGAGTGTAGCAAGCAGTCATGATAGCTTCTCCCCAGTACTTTCCACTGAGTCCAGAATCAGCAAGCATGGACCGTGCTGCTTCCTTCAATGTTCTGTTTCTTCGTTCTGCTAACCCATTCTGCTGTGGGGTTCTAGCAGTGGACTTCTCATGATGAATTCCAGCCTCCGCACAAAAGTCCATTAGAATTCCATTACAGAATTCCGTTCCATTATCTGATCTAATCCTTTTAACTGTAACTTCCTTGTTGTTCTGCTCTTTGAGGATCAGCTCAGGTAGCAGGGTTTTTACTTTGTCTTTAGTCTTTAATAGTTGTACCCACGTATACGTGGAGAAGTCGTCAACAACCACAAGTGTATATATTTTCTTATTGATTGTGGGTGGTGTGACAGGACCAAACAGATCCATGTGTAGGAGTTCGAGAATTCTCCCTGAGGTATCCCTTTCTGGATTTGATTTGAAGGATGCCTTTGTTTGTTTGCCTTGTTGACATGCTTTGCACACTCCTTCCTTTCGGAAAGATTCAGCAGGTAGTCCTTCGACCAGTTTGTGTTTGGCTAGATGATTGATCGTCTTGAAGTTCAAGTGATTTAATCTTTTATGCCATAGCCAATTTGTTTCCTCTTTGTTAAATGCCACGAAGCATGAATCCTGTTGGCCACTCTGCCAATCAACCACATATAGTCCACCCTTGCGGATGCCTCTAAGCTTCACTTCACCTGTAACCTTATCAACAATATCACAGCCAGAGTTAATGAAATAAACATTATATCCATTCTCACATAGTTGGCTGATGCTCATCAAATTGTGTTTAAGGTTTGAAACGAGAGCAGCATTGACAATTCGAATTCCATCTTGTTCTACACATCCTCTTCCAATGACTCTTCCTCTGCTGTTATCACCAAAAATAACTGAGGATCCATAGACGCTTTGTAAATCTGAGAATAAGTCTGCTCGTCCAGTCATGTGTCCTGAGCAGCCGCTATCAAGAATCCATTCATCTGGAGATCTTGACTCATTCACTCTTGGATTCTGCTTCTGCAAGACAATTAAGAGAATGATTTAGGTACCCGTTTAGTCTCGGGTCCTGCAGGATTAGCAAGCGTCATCATTCCTTTTGGAACCCACATCTGAGTGACCTTCAAAATTTTCTTCTTGACATCACTCTTTATACCTTTCTCAACCTTAGGATAAGTAAATCTTGCATACTTAGATTGAGGATGAGGTGTGGTAGTGTGTTGTGCCTTCATTGTCCTTTTGAAAAAGTTTGTTTTGGACTTAGGCCTTACATAGGTGTTCTGCCTATGTGGTGTATATGCATTATGAGGGGGCTTTACAGTATTATAATAGACATGCTTGCTTGTATGAAATGAAGATTTTGCTGTCATGGCAGTAGATGCATACTGCTCGGCATTCCTTCTAGACTCTGCTGATCTAGGTTGCGAAGCATAGGTATCATAGCAGACACTTGAGCATTCTGCTGAGGTATAACGTACCTCTGCTGTGTTTCCCTAGCATATATTCTAGGATTCAGCTGGGATATATCGTACCTCTGCTGAGGTTCCCTAGCAGACGTCCTAGCATTCTGCTGAGGTTTCACAGATTCGCTAATGAGTGTTTCAGCAGATTCCTTTTCTTTCAGTTTTTCTCCAATGATGAATTTTCCAGCAGAGACAAACTGAATAGTCTTCTGCTTAGAAGATTCTCCTTTATTATACCGATCAAAACCAACGCCAGCTCTATCTTTGTGGTGCTTTTGTTGATTAATTGCGGCATTCAAAACAGCTTGACTGGTCGTGTAAGTACATATGCAATTTTCTTTTGGTTTATTTTTCAGCAAAATGTTCTCTTTTTCAAGAATTTTGAAATTTTCAGAAAGTATTGAAAATTCAGCTTACATTTTTGTAAGTTCCTCACTTGCAGACCTTAGTCTTTCGACTTCCTTGGTCAAATTTGAAACTTCTAACTTTAGTGAGGTGTTTTCTCCTACAATGACGTTTTTAATTTCGTACATTTTAGAGAATTCTTCACTTAGCTTCGTGAGATAGTCTTCCTCAGAATCTAAAGTGAGATTCTCGCAATCATCAAAGGTTACAAATCTAGGGATGTTTATTGAAATTACCTCGGTGTTCTCGGCTGCTAGAGCCATTTCAGCATTTTGATCAGCATCTGCATCAGCAAATTGATCTTCCACGACGTCTGCCATCAGAACTAGCATGGCTTCTTCATCTTCTTCCTCTAAGGATAGATAATATTCCTCATCATTTTCAGGAATGTCCTGAGTTTCTGTCCTGGTTAGGAGCACTCTTTTGACTGCATTGCCTGCACGTCTTTCAAATCTTCGTTTCAGCCGCTCCCTTTCTTCTCTGCTGACTTTCGGAGAGTCATGTTTCAAGTGGTCGGGAGATCCACACTCGAAACAGGTCCTAGGCTTTCGCTCTGCTGAGCGGGTATGTGAAGGTGACTACTGAGTCTCCTTTGCTTCCTTTTCGCCTTTAGCCTCCATCAGCATCTTCTGAAGTTTCTTCATCTGTTCTTCTAGTTCACTGATCTTAAGATCAGTTGGCTGAGAGCCACAGGTTGTAGCAACCTCCTTTGATTGGTTTATAGGAGCAGATCTTTCTTGATTGTAATATGGTTTCTTTTGTTTAAACTTATTAAAATCCTTTTTGACAAAATAAGCTAAATCATCTGAGCTAGCAGCGGATTGTACTACTGCAGCTTCATTCTTCTTTGACTGTTGTATTATGAATTCATGAGATTTTAACTGAGCAAATACCTCGGATGTAGACATTTTGTTGAGATCTTTCTCACTTAGAATAGTCATTTTAACAAACCAGTCATCTCTGGGGTATAGTTTAGAGATAATCTTGTGATTCATTTCCCCATTCTCATATTTCTTACCAAGGTTATTCAGCTCTCCAATGATGGTATTAAATCGTTCCTCCATGGCCATTATGGATTCACCTGCATTCATAGAGAAAGATTCATATTTGTCAACAGCTACCTGCAGTTTATTGCATTTCATCTGGTCTGTCTCCTGGGAAGACTCGCAGACATACTGCCACATTTCTTTAGCTGTGTCAAGCTCTAAGGCCTTTTGTGCCATCAGCTTCGGTAGAGAGTCAAGGATTAACTTCTTTGCAACATGCTCCAGCTGAGCTCTTTTCTTGTCTTCACTTGTGTATTCCTCAAAAGGTTTTGCAACCATCTGGGGTCTTGGTGGCCTTGGGGGTCTAGGTTGATCTCCTTCATCAGCTCCTTCAGCGGGTTCGGGGTATAGGTCCTATAAAAGTGTTAGCTTTCATAATCTTAATGGGACCTCTTTCAAGTACCTCAACCATTTCTGGGTGTATGCTCTGAAGCTGTATTAAGGCCATCTTTTTCCATGTTGAGAAGTTTTCCCTGTTGTACTTTCCAAGAGAGTGATTAAACATCTTGTCTCCTGAGCTAAACAAGTAGAACACAAATAAACAGGTAAAAGTGCAAGGAAAATGCGGATCTGGTCTTAAGCGACTCAGAAGCAGTCGGTTTTTCAACCTCCTGCTCTGATACCACTTGTTGGTCCCGAAATATCAGAGTCGTCGTATTGATAACTTAACACGAAATGCAGCGGAATAGTTTTACGTCTCTTGCACTTAACGTTATTTTCCAAAAGTTAGTTAGCTCAAGTTATAACTTAAGTTTGTGTTCAGATATACTCTAGCAACTCCGTTGCTAGGTTTCAAATCGATCTTTGAGCAGTAACTTAATAAAACAGTAAACGGACACAAGGTTTATAGTGGTTCGATCAAATAGATCTACGTCCACTACTTAGCCGAATCGCTAAGAATTTCACTAGAAAAGTATATAGATTACAAGGAATCGCCTTTCCAGTTAAGTAGGCAGTGAGCTTTCGGCCTGGCTACTTGACAGCTATCCTCCGTGAGTCTGAACTTCTCTGGTAAGGTTTGGCTGGGGGTCAAGGGCACACCTTCGAAACTCCTGCCTTGCCTGATATGGAAGATTTAGTCCCTTCCTGATTTTCCTTGAGTGTGGCTAGACGCTCGTTCTAGTCTTAACCTTTTCAGGTGTTCGACTGTTAGATTCCTTTTTGAATGAAAGGAATCTCAATGATTGAAATATCCTTGAATGCAATCAAGAATATCTTCAATGGAGTGTCAGTACTTCAATGAGCGACACTTCTGGTTGTTGGAAGCTTTTAGATAAACTTTTGTACAGCTCTCAACTGACTACTTTCAAAGTTCACTTTTTCAAAGGAATCTCTAGCTTGAGCGTTCGTGAATGAGTAAAGTGAGAAGATCAATTGTAAGTCGTGAAAGCAGTTATTGAAGTAGTAGTCTTTTCTCTCATCTTTGAGACTGTCTTTTATAGGTGGAGATTCAAACTTTGAATCTCCTTATCCGTTAGACTCAACGGCTCCTTGATCTGAAGAGGTTTGTCTGTGGCACTCACTTTTATTTTTGACTTGTACTTTCCTAACCACTTCGGGAAAGTCTTATCCTTTTGCGTGAACTTTCTGTCAGAGTGGCAGTCCGGCTTCGAATTTTGTTCTTGTTTTGGTACGCTAGAACCTGCTACAAGTATATTCCTTGTGATCCTTTGACTTCCATTTTTTGCGACTCTTTATCCATTGCTGAAGGATCCGAATGCTAATCATCTTAGCATTCTGTCTAGCGTTCTTTCAGCCACTTGCAAGTGATCCTTTGTCCGCTTGCTTCTCTAGCAGTTTGTGAGTCGAATGCTGATATCAACTGCTTTGTGTCTGCTAGGAATTCTTCTCAGCACACTAGTCTATTACAACTCGATGTACAACTTATATAGGACTTTACAAGTTGTGTTAGACTCTCTAGATTTCAGCAAATGATCGACCAACTAAATAAGGTTTGATCCAACAAAACCTTTTACAAATAAGTCCTAAGGGAGATTTTAGGGATAATTCCCAACAATATATTTTGGTGCAAACCTCTAGCAACTCAATATCGAGTCAATTGTAAATGTCCTGTATAAGAATTCATACTCGAGTTGTAATAGAATTAGAAAGAAGAAGAATCAAGGTTGCGGAAGGAGTCAATAGACTTGATGAATTGCTGAAGATTGCGAAAAGAAGAAAGGGCCAGCAATGCGGAGGAACATTACAAGAATGCTGAAGGAATTACTCCAGCAGAATCCAAAGGTCTTAGCTCAAACTGCTGAGAAGCCACCCGCGTGCTAGAAGCCAACAAACAACAATCAACAATCAAGAAAAGATACAAAGTCGAAGATCAGACGGATCACAAATCACAAGGAAACCCGACCAATCAGAGGATAGAATAATCATGATGCAGAAAGGAGGTTTTAGAGCTACACCAAAAGATCCATTGTGACAGAGATGGCTACAGATAGATGCTATGCCAATCAGAGACGAGGAGACTTGAAGAGTCTCTGTCCACTACAGAAAAAAGGAAGAACGCAGATAGGCTAGCAATGTCTTTTAGTCTAATGGATAGGATTCAAACAGCTGTTTGAATTCTCACCTATAAATATGTGTCATCCTTAATTGATTCAAAGGTTCGCGACTTCACACATACGAGAGATATCATAAGAGATCAAATGCAGTCTCTCTAACACGCAAACACAACCGAGCCAAGTTCTTAATTGAAGCTTGTTGCAAGCTGTCATAATAGAAGATCGAAGACCTGAGAAGTTTATCTTCTTAAAGATATATTGGTATTCCTTTTACTCCAGAAAGAATCTAGTAGCCACTATTGCAGAGCAAGAGTGATTCGTACGAGCAACGCCAACACAAGGATAGGTTCCGAGAAGAACTATAAAACTCCCGGCAGTCGATGTCCGAGGAGAAGGGAGGTTTGTCCTCACTCTAAGGAGCAACACCGGTTGAAGATTGGAGATTGAGGTGCTTGAAGGTGCGCGCTGACCAGACGGAGGAGCTGCTCAACGTTAGAGATCAGGCCTGACCTTATACTCATTCTTCTAGTGAAATTTTCAGTCAAAGGGCTGAAGAGTGGACGTTGAACAGTTGTTCGAACCACTATAAACTCCTTGTGTCCTTTACTGCTTTATATTGTTATATTCCGCGCATACATATTTGAAACTCAACACATCAAGTGTTGTAGTATAAACTGCAATATTGGATTAACGAATATTCGAGCTAAAACACATTTGATAAATACTTGCTAAGTCAAGACCTTAGCAAGATAAGTGCAAGATTAATTTAATACTTCTGCTGCATACAAAACACTTTGATCGGGGACCAACACTAACTCAATGAGAAACATGGCTGAATTAAATCCATTGTTTCATTGACCAAGAGTTGTTTAATCCTCATTAGATTAATGTAACCTATCAACATCTTATTCTCCAAACTAGATTTGCATTCTCAATTAGGAACAATTCCAGAATGACTCTAACATCCCATCATCTATGAATTGCTTAACCTGTTTGAGTCTGATGTGACCAAGTCTTAAATATCTAAGATATGTAAGATCCATATTGTGAGAAAAAAAAAACTTTTTCTTTTGTATGCTTTATGAGATAAAAGAAATGTTCATTGATAGTTTTAAGGAGACAACTAATGATATAGAGAGTCACTCAGTAATCCATGATCGATAGCACTCTTATTACCAATAATAGAAATCTACTATAAAAAATAATTGAATACCAATCATATACTAAAAACTGAAAATAAGTTCCCCCGAGACATTGTAGCTTATTTAATCATCTCTAAAAAAATATTGTTCTCTAAACATAAAGAAAAATCTCCAACTCCTGCTACGAAATCCTCATGCTTCATTTACTATGGAGATGATAATCTATCACATCTAGGCTGCCTTTTTGGTGTGCCCTCTTGTATGACTCATGAATTCTATTAGCATTACCAATAAGGCAACATTAGTTATCAAAACCTGTGTTAGATGTATATATATATATATATATATATATATATATATATATATATATATAGAGAGAGGAGGGATCATGTGAGAAAAAATCCTGCTGTGAGAAAAAAGAATAAATATTATCCATTGGATCTAAATAAATCAATGGTTGATATGCAATCAAGCAACAACTAAAACACAATCAAGCAATTGCTTGATTGTATTTTAGTTGTTGCTTGATTGTGTTTAACTTGTTGCTTGATTTTATATCAACCATTGATTTATTAAGATCTGATGGATATGATTCATTCTTTTTTCTCACAGGGAACTTTTTCTTACCTGATCCGCTCCCGATATATATATATATATAGATATATATATAACATACATGATTCATAGATACTACTACCACTAAGCAGTCATCTAAACATGTGTAACTCATATTTACACGTGATATAGCTTGTCTCTTGGCGTCAAACGCCAGAAAATTTTCTTTTCCAATGTCCTACCTTACCATACCCGAAACATTCGCCTACTTCCTTAGACCTCTAAAGTCATCAGTAGGTCTTATAAACTCGCTCCCACTATTTAATTTATTCCTCTTACTTCCGGTGCCTCACTTCTTTCTTTTCACTTTTTAGTGAAATAGAAGAGCTCCTCGCAGTAGATAAAGTAAAATTCTCTTATGTTGGGATAAGATCTTAAAGTTGTTCATACACTGTATACTTCATCTTATTTTTCTCAACTATCAATTTGAAGTCATCAAGAGACTTTAGTAGTAAATCGAGGATTAAATTGATTATGGTCAAGCCATCAATTTCATCTCGGTTTAATGTGTACATGTCTAGAAATTGAATCAAGACATCACATATTTGCATAATGATCCACCACTATCAAATTATTGTCTTATAATAACATTATGACATTGAATATGGTAATCCTTTTCAATGCATCGATATGTCACGATGATATTTCATAATATATTTCGCATACTCATAACTCTAAAATCTAAGTTTCAGCATTCCTGACGTTACCCACAATGCGCATGCTCTTTCAGAAGATGACTTATGAGTAACTAGATAATGACAGAAAATTCCAGATTAAATAAGTGTTCATAAGCAATTAGTAATTTATCAAAATTTTGTTTACATTCAAGAAAATATGACGAGATAATAAATAGAAAGCAAGTGTAAAATATGAAAAGTTGATATTAACATATTTGAAACATTAAATGATCAAAGAGAACATACAAGCAAAACACTAAAATAGTTAAGTATTGTAAACTTTTGATTGTACATTACAATTGTTTCCTCCAATTGCCCAACTAATTTTATTGAAAGCCACACATGTGGACGTTTACAATAAAATCACTCAACCAAACTGCATCGTTCAATTCCATGTCAGTTAACCTTGGACAACTGAAATTAATTATTAGTGATAAACTTAGACCATGTTATCCCACCAAGCAGGGACATCGCATATGAGTTATACTCTGGACTACAATGCTAACTAAAGTCGTGAAATTTGATTTGTTAGAAACACTAAGCCCATGACACATGATTTTCACACTTTTATTATCCCATTTAATTCGATCCTAGAGAACTTATGAGAAGCTAAATACGCATGCTACACATATAGGCATTTACGCAAAGACTCCCACTTCTTACACGAATTAAATTTTTATTTAGAAATCTCATCCGTCAGGACTTAAGAATGATAAAAGAAAGTATGATACACATGTAAACATCTACTCACTCTATAATTCACTTCCGATTAGAGATCGCTTTGTGGAGGTCATCATCTTATAAAAATTATCATGCTTAGTATTTTTATAAAAAAATATTGCCGTCGTCACTATCCCTTCTTCCAGCCGAGCCCGCTGGCCACCTGTTGCAGGCTGCCAGATGGTGGCGGCTAAGTCGTATAGACCCCTTGCGTGCTGCTACCACTCTGTCGGTTGTTCTTTGTGTTCTTCATTTTTTGTGTACTTTGTTTTCATTTTTCATTCTTCTTAATTTTATTTACAAATTTTACATTGAATAAAATAAAACACAAATCTATTCTATGATATTCGATTTCTAAACTCTAATCACAATTTTTTTTTCATGGTGAAAAATGAATCCATTGCAGATTAAAATATACAATCACGGGAATCACGAGGAACGATAAACAACCATTGCAATTTAATTTAAATTAAATAAACATAGAAATAATGAATACAATTATTTTCTAGATAGAGCCACAAATTCAAACCCGACTTTGATGCCAATTGAAGGAATTATCTCGTGAACCGTAGTTCACATAATTCAATTGTACCAATGACCTCTGTGGATATCTAAATAATTTTCATATATCAATTACTCCCTAGCATGCTCTTATTTAATAAATAAATTTCAATGCAAAGGTTTTATCGGATTACATTTCCTCTATAGAGTCTGTAAATCTATGGATAGGGATTAAAATCTTTGAATCCTCGCGCTCCAAATTTAATCATGTGGTATAAAAGATTAAATCTTCAATTTTAATTCATATTTAAAATCAAAATATTAAAATGGGGAAGAAAACAATCTTCCACATCTGATCTGTTGATCTATTTTCCTCACTTCAATCCGGATATTCTGGTGAAGACTGCTACCAGATAGCGCAGAGGATATAAATCAGATTCCTCTAATTTTTCTCTCTTTTGGCCACCCTTCAGCTCCTAGCAAATCTAGTTTGCTGAACTGCAGGTTATGATCTGAGTTGTGGAGGTGAAGGCGTATTTATAATAGAATTCTTAATCATATTGGGCTTTGAGCTTTTCATGGGCCAGACCAGCGACCAATAAGCAAATAATAAATAGGGCCTCTAAATTAATTAATTCTCATATTCAACCCAAGTATAATTAATTAATTAACATTAATTCATGCCACTAAACAATCCATACCGACCTACTCTTTTATTATCACGTTATAATGAATGAGTTGTATATGATCGGTATATCCCCATATTTAAGGTTACAAATATTTGTTAATTAATTTAAGCTCTCACAAGCTTACAAGTTAATTAATATCTTTTATTCCTTAGTTGTACCACTTAACCTTTTTAGTTATGCTTGAGCTTAATCAACCTGCAGGACTTTAGCACAATGAACCTTCTGAGCTTCTTAAGGAATGTCACTATCCTATACTGGATAATGTTACCTAATTATAGTCAAAGACAATCATACACAAATTGTTGTCACCCAAGATTCAGATATTCAAGTGCATGTAAGACTCTCCACCATAGCACCTCAAAGTGACACAAATCTGTATATACTTCTGGACCTTCATTAGGCTTAATATTCTGTCCAGCCATTAAGATCAAGGTTCTATTAATGTCTGCTAAAACAATTGATCTTAGTTAGGTCCTATTAATACGTACCCTACGTACCTTACGTACCAACATATCTATCACCCAAGATAAGCCTCTTATTTAGGAATATGCGTGACTTATACTAACAGTTTATCGTGGAACTATTTCAACTGTGATAACTGTTTATATATCGCTAGATCGAGCGATTCATACGATATTCCGTGAGCTTCTACGTACCCTATAATCTCCTTATCAACGAGATAAGAGGATACCATTGTTCATTTTTTATGTTTGTTAATCAGAAAAGAGAATTGTACCATTGTATTCTAGAAAATAATGACTACCAGTATATCAAACTAAACTGTTTTCCATTATCCCAATCATAATGCTTTGTAGTATAGGAAACCTAACTGTACATTCAGATATGAGACTGTCGGAGCCAAAAGATATTTTAAGAGATCTTCCTCTCGCTATGATGCTTTAGGTCGCCCTCTTGTTGTATGATATTTTAGGAGGTTTCCCTCTCGTGTGTCGTAGCATAAATTTTTGGAACAGCGCACTCTTTGTTTGATTGGGGACGAAGGAGTCTCTAGTTGAGATTTGGCTTTGTGATGTTTTGTTTAGGAAACAGAAACAATGATTATAAATACTTACTAAAATGAGTATCTTTAATAGGAGTTTCAGTTTTTAAATTAACTACTATTTCACCCACGCGATGCGTGAGAACTACAATTTGTTATAATATAATACTTCTTTCGTCCCAATCAAATTGGGATAATTTGACCGAACACATATGTCAGTGGTAAAGGGTAGTAGTGGAATGAATATTTTATTGATGAGTTTCAAAAATTTATTATTTAGGAAAGTTGACTAATATCATGGGACAAACGAAAAAAGAATGGTGAACAATTTATGTGGATGGATGGAATATTAAATTTAATATTTTATTTATAGATAAATAATATAGATATCTAAAATTCCTAAACTACAAAGTTACATGATAACAAATATGATTCATTTATATATATTATATATATCATAGTAAATTGACTTATATTTACTTTAATTAATTTATAAATTTTATTTTCTAAACATAAATCTAAATTTTTAATCAATTTTACTTTAGTCTCTCTTCTCGAAATTGTACATATATTGAAGTGTGATGCATTAATATTATTTCTTATTTTATTTATGTTTTGTAATGTGATATTTTAAAAGTTTGTAAATTTTATTTATTTAACAATAGAGTGGGATACACTAATAATTTTGCAACAGTAGTCTCTCATCCTAGTATTTTACATTTTAATTTATTTTAGCTATATTGTTACATCCTAATTTTTTTTCTCATTTTTTTTCAATTGAAAATATAATTTGACCTTCGAAAATAATCTATTATTTTATTTTTTCTTAAACTATTAAAATATTCTTTTTTTTTCATCTTTCATTTTAATGTACAACTTTATATTCCAATACATTTTGATTTTTAATGCATTAAAACAACAAAATTTATTTTTATATGCCGTATTTTCATATTTAATTTTAAAACACTCTAGCATTACATATAAGAATATATTGTGAAATAATATAAGATTAATTGATAGATAAATTAAGTAAAATAATTATTTATTTTCATAAATTTTTAGATAAATCTCATGAACAATAAATTTTGGATTCTTTTAATATTATTTTTAGTGTGATTTTATAGTTTATTTCATGGAGAATTTCATAAAATAATATAAATGAAATTATAAATCTTGAATGAAAATGAAACCATACATCATCAAATAGATAATCTATAAAAGAAAAATCTAAGATAAAATTTATATTATATTGTTTACAATTTCATATGTTAAAAATACAATTAGTTTTCGTATTATCATTTCATATTAGAATAAACTTAATAAATAGTTCAATCAATTAATCATTAGTGTATGTGTGATTTTACAGTTATACCCTCCGGTCTTATTTTTATACATATAATAATCAGTTTCACGTTTGTCTCTCTTCTCGAAATTATACATATATATGTGACGCATTAATATTATTTCTTCTTTTATTTATGTTTTGTAATATGATATTTTAAGATTTTTTAAAATTTATTTATTTTACAATAGAGTGGGACACACTAATAATTTTGCAACAGTACTCCCTAATCCTAATATTTTACATTTTAATTTATTTTAGCTATATTGTGACATTCTAATTTTTTTTCTCATTTTTTTTTCATTCGAGAATATAATTTGACCTTCTAAAATAATTTATTATTTTATTTTTTCTTAAACTATTAAAATATTCTTTTTTTTCATTTTTTATTTTAATGTACAACTTTATATTCCAACTTTAATTTTTATTTTTATTACCGTATTTTCATATTTGATTTTAAAACACTCTAACATTACATATAAGAATATATTGTGAAATAATATAGGATTAATTGATAGATAAATTAAGTAAAATGATTATTTATCTTCATAAATTTTTAGATAAATTTCATGAACAATAAATTTTGGATTCTTTTAATATTATTTTTAGTGTGATTTTGTTGTCTATTTCATGGAGAATTTTCATAAAAATATAAATGAAACCATACATCGTTAAATATATAATCTATAAAAGAAAAATCTAAGATAAAATTTATAATTTATTGTTTACAATTTCATATATTAAAAATACAATTAATTTTTCTTAGAGAGTAAATGTATTATCATTTTATATTAATGAATAAACTTAATTTATAGTTCAATTAATTAACCATTAGTATATGTGTAATTTTACAGTTATACTCTCCGGTCTAATTTTAATATATATAATATATATAGATATAGATATTGAAGGTTTTCGACTTGTGTGTTTCGCTTTGAATGCACCAAATTAATATATAAATTTAGTACTCAGAGGTGATGCTGGAAGTTTTTGGTCCCACAGGTGCGAGGACCCTGAAGCCTAAAAAATTGAACCTTTAGTTGGGGTTCCACTTTGCTGGTGTTTGATATATCTTGCAAAATAAATTATACAAATAAATATGTAATTGAAAATATTTAAATCTTGAATAATTGTACCGATTAAAGTGCTCCATACATCACGTGAGCTCCATGCGTATTACGTAGATTTGGATCGGCATAGTCCCAATCGGATGGTGAATTAGTATTAATAACAATATTGACGCATGCGATATACATGCATATAAAATTTATCTTCTAGGGTTTTCTTAATTTTTTTTGATATTTTCATGATATTTGTGTATCTTTGTAAACTCTATAAAATACCTATCAATAAAGACTTTTATTTTTTATGCTCTAAATACAAATTCTATCATGGTATCAGCCTAACCCTATCGATCCTATATTTTTTCTTTTCTCTCCCTCTCGTGCGCGCCCCCTCCATCCATCGACCATGGCCTCCGATAATGACATTGTCCCACTTTCTGCCCCCATTCACGTGATAACTATTAAGTTATCCTCTTCCAATTTCCTACAATGGCGATCTCAAATTGTGCCGCTTCTCACCTATCAAGGTTTGATGACATTTGTCGATGGATCATCCGCTCTTCCGCCCGCGACTCTCTCCTCACCGCCCCAGCAAAATCTGGCTTTCACCTCTTGGCACCAACAGGATCAGAGACTTCTTAGTCTCCTCTTATCAACCCTCTCCAAAGAAGCAATGGCTGAAGTTCTCGGAAGCTCTACATCGCGCGCAGTTTGGCATGGTCTTGAAGCTGCGTTCAGCAACAAGTCCAAGACCAGGGAACTACGTCTCAAAGATGATTTGCAACTCATAAAACTTGGTTCTCAATCTGTTTCAAACTATGCTCGTGAATTTAAATCTCTATGTGATCAGTTGGCTGCTATTGGACAACCAGTCGACGACACCGACAAAGCGCATTGGTTTCTTCGTGGCTTATGCCTTGCTTTCTCCTCCTTCTTTGTTGCTTAGATGGCTCTAACCGCTCTTCCTACTTTCCGTGATCTTGTATCCAAGGCAGAGAGTTTTTCTTTGTTTCAGTCTACTCTCTCTATTTCTAGTATTGGTCATTCTCATATTTCGGATTCTCTTAATTTATTGGATGTATTAGTTGTGCCGTCTCTCACCAAAAACGTATTATCCGTGAGCAGGTTAGCATTCGATTATCCTGTTAATATTTCTTTCTCTGATAATTCCTTTATTATACAGCACCGACTCACATGGGATGTTCTCGCCAGAGGTTGACGTAGTGCCGACTTGTACGTCCTGGATCATGCTCAGCTGGCGTTTATTTCCCAATTAAAAAATAATCATTTACGTGCTTCCTTTGAGCTTTGGCATAGCCGCTTAGGGCATGCTTTGTTTGATTTAATTTCCTTATTAAGTAAGCAAGGACATATTTCAGTCACTTCCTGTTTCCCTAAACCAAGTATTTGTTCCTCTTGTCAACTTGCCAAGAGTTCCAGTTTACCGTCTACTTTAAATGAAAAACGTTCATGTCGTGTTTTGGATCTTATTCATTGTGACTTATGGGGGCCTGCACCTGTTACCTCTTCTGCAAAATATCGATATTATGTACTTTTTGTTGATGATTATAGTCGTTTTACTTGGTTCTATCCGCTAGTTCAGAAGTTTGATTTTTTCACACACTTGAAGTCTTTTGCTGCTCTAGTTGAAAATCAATTCTCTACGACTATTAAACATTTCAGAGTGATGGGGGGGACATAATTCACTAATAATATTGTGCAGGAATTTTTCCGATCAAAAAGCATTCGCCATTTAGGCTCTTGTCCATATACTCTGTATCAAAACGAGCGTGCCGAAAGGAAACATCGACATATTACGGAAATAGGTCTTGCTTTACTATTTCACTCTCATCTCCCTTTAACTATTGGGTTGATGCCTTCTATACAGCTGTCTATATCATCAATCGACTTCCATCCACTATGCTTGCGGCTCTTCTCCATTCAGGATCTCTTCGGCACTCGACCTCATTATGCAAATTTTCATCCCATTGGTTGTCGAGCGTACCCTTGTCTTAGTGATTATGCTTTAAATAAATTTTCTCGTCCAGGTATTCCTTGTATTTTAGTTGGTTTCTCATCTCACCACAAGGGGTATCGCTGTCTTGACCAAAATTCCTATCGGGTTTATAATACTCATCATGCTCGTTTTGATGATTTATGTTTTCCTCTGGAGAAGTTATCACGTGTGGCGCCGGTCTCTCAGCTCGATGTTTCAATATTCATTGAACCACCTGCTACCTCTTTACCACATTTATCTCCTCCGGTGCCTGCCCGATCAGCCACAACCTGCTATCACTCACCCATCATGCTCTCTATGCCCTGCCGAGAACATTGTCCAGGCAGCTCAACCTCTGCCAGCAGCAGCTCGACCGTCATACAAACCACCTGTCGAGTAGCCCCCTGCTGTGCCTGTTCCTCACCTGATGCTTACACGAGCTCGAGCTGGTATCTTTGAACCTCGCATCTCACTTATTATGCAGCCACATCTCTCCATCATGCTCTTCTCACTTCCTCCGAGCCTGGGGGTTTCAAATCCGCTGTCAAAAGCACCGTATAGAATGGCACCGAAAGAACTACAAGAGTTGAAGGCTCAACTGCAAGAACTCTTGGATCTCGGATTTATAAGACCCAGTGTTTCACCCTGGGGAGCCCCGGTGCTATTTGTTAAGAAGAAAGACGGATCACTACGAATGTGCATTGACTATAGAGAGTTAAACAAATTGACACTGAAGAACAAATATCCCCTACCTAGGATAGATGATCTATTCGATCAACTCAAGGGAGCCGGAGTCTTCTCAAAAATTGATCTCAAATCCGGTTATCATCAGTTAAAGGTTCGAGCAGAAGACGTTCCGAAAACTGCTTTCCGTACAAGATATGGACACTATGAGTTCACAGTGATGCCGTTTGGGTTGACGAACGCCCCTGCGGTATTTATGGACTTGATGAATCGAGTTTTCCACCCATACCTTGACAAATTCGTCGTAGTGTTTATCGATGACATCTTGATCTACTCTAAGGGGAAGGAAGAGCATCAAGAACATCTTCGGATTGTCCTGGAGACACTAAGAGCCGAGAGATTGTACGCGAAGTTTAGCAAGTGTGCATTTTGGCTCAAGGAAGTTATGTTCTTAGGGCACGTCATATCCGCCGAAGGGATAAAGGTCGATCCTAACAAGATCCAAGCAATACAAGAATGGAAATCACCTAAGAATCCGAATGAAATCCGGAGCTTTCTAGGCTTGGCGGGCTACTACCGACGTTTCATAGAAGGATTCTCAAAGATAGCAAGGCCAATGACCCAGCTACTGAGGAAAGGCGCGAAGTATGAGTGGTCTGACGCTTGTGAGAAGAGTTTCCAAAAGTTGAAGGAGCTACTGACCACTGCACCCGTACTAGCTGTACCGGAAGATGGAAAAGACTTCGAGGTCTACACCGATGCGTCAAAGAATGGATTAGGATGTGTGCTAATGCAAGGCGGGAAAGTGATAGCATATGCTTCCCGACAATTAAGACCACACGAGCTTAACTATCCGACGCACGATCTAGAACTAGCCGCTGTGGTGCACGCACTTAAGATATGGAGACACCATTTATATGGTGTTAAATGTGCAATATTCACAGATCATAAGAGCTTGAAATACTTTTTCGAGCAGAAGGAGCTAAACATGAGGCAACGACGATGGTTAGAGTTAGTCAAAGATTATGACGTAACAATCAACTACCATCCCGGAAAAGCAAACAAAGTTGCCGATGCCCTAAGCCGAAAAGGTTATGCGAGCGCAGCTTATTTGACTGCATCTGAGGACTTGATCAGAGAATTCGAAAAACTCAGACTTGAAGTCATTATACCGAGTTCAAAGAAAGAAAGTGGAAGTCTAGCCGCCATGGTAGTAATCCCCGAACTGAGACAACGGATCGTTGACCTACAAAGGCAGAGCACATCATTAGAAAAGATCCGAGTAAAAGTTCGACAAGGCCAAGAGGGAGACTTCACCGAGGCACCAGATAATGCCTTACGGTTCAAAGGAAGAATTTGCATACCCGAAGACGAGGGTCTAAGAAAAGAAATTATGAAGGAGGCGCATGACACTCCGTATACCGCTCACCCCGGAGGAACCAAAAGGTATCAAGATTTGAAGCAATCGTTTTGGTGGGAAGGTATGAAGAAAGATATATCCGAGTACGTGGAGAGTTGTCTGATTTGCCAACAAGTCAAAATGCTACATCAACGCCCGTACGGTAAATTGCAACCGTTAGAAATACCTGAGTGGAAGTGGGAGCACATAGCTATGGATTTCGTAACCGGTCTGCCAGCGACACAGAAAAAGAATACGAGCATATGGGTAATTGTCGATCGACTGACCAAGAGCGCTCACTTCTTACCAGTTCAGATAACATATGGAGCTGAAAAGCTAGCACAGATCTACGTGCGAGAAGTAATCCGACTACATGGGTTACCAAACTCCATCACCTCCGACAGAGATGCCAAATTCACTTCCAGATTTTGGATGAGCTTGCAAAAAGAACTGGGGACTCAACTAAATTTCAGCACTGCTTATCATCCTCAATCAGATGGACAATCCGAGAGGATGATTCAAGTCCTAGAGGATATGTTGAGAGCAGTTGTGCTCGATCAAGGAGCGAATTGGGAGCGAGTCCTACCACTAATTGAGTTTGCCTATAACAACAGTTATCAGTCGACCATCAAGATGGCACCGTTCGAAGCACTATACGGTAGAAGGTGCAAGTCGCCTCTCTACTGGGACGAGGTAGGCGAAAGGAAGGCACTTGGCCCTCAAGCGGTAGAAGATATGATTAAATCGGTCCGTGAGATCAAACAAAGGATCAAGGAAGCACAAGACCGACAAAAGTCGTATGCCGACACCCGCCGCAGCGAATTGAAATTCGAAATAGGGGATAAGGTCTTCTTGAAGATATCACCCTCAAAAGGAGTGACTCGTTTTGGGATGCACGGGAAATTAAAGCCAAGATATGTAGGTCCATTCGAGATCCTTGAAGAAGTGGGCCCGGTAGCTTACCGATTGGCCCTGCCACCAAGCATGGGAGACATTCACAACGTGTTTCACGTATCTCAACTCCGCAAATATGTCTACGACCCTAGACATGTTATCCATCATCATGAGGTGAATGTACAACCGGACCTCCATTACCGTGAGATGCCAGTAGCAATGCTCGATAGAAAAACTCAAGAGCTCCGCACGAAGAGTATACCGATAGTGAAAGTATTGTGGAAACATCACGATGTTGAAGAAGCTACGTGGGAACTCGAAGAGAAGATGAAAGAAAAATACCCCGAGCTATTTCAGTAGACTTTCAATTTTCGAGGACGAAAATTTTTGTAAGGTGGGTAGGATGTAACGCCCCGTATTTTTCCAGCCTTTTATTTAATAAATTACGAAGCAAATGTCGCTACAACCATTATATTACTAATATTATCAAGCGACTTCTCTATGATATCCAAATTATATCCGCGGGGACGAATAGTAAAATTCGATAAATAAATCACGGATGACGATCGAAATAATTTAATCGACTCGGTAATATTTAATATCATCGTAGCGACGCGATTGGGCCGAGTTAATTATTTAAGCCCAGCCTTTTTATTTAATTGGAGAATTGGGCTAAGAGGACTCTATTTATTTAATGTGTTGGGCCAAATTAAATAGAAGCCCACATGAGAATAAATAAAATAGCCCAACTAATTAATTTAGCAAGTCCATGTATATCTCCATATTTAAATTCATAATTATCGAAATAAATATCGAGATGAGAATCTTAGTCCGGAAAATATTTATATTATATTGATATCATCTCCGAGGCAAATTCCGGAATTTAATTCCATTAAATAGAATGCCCAATATTTTCGACACACACATACATATACACGAGATGATGATCGATTTTAATCGCGAGCCGACGAACATATGATCGAGTTGTTGGAATAATTAATTCTCTACTTATCGATTTATTTAGCCATATTACCCCTATTTTAAAGATGAGGATTTAATTAAATATGGGAAGACCCATATTATTATTTTATGCCCAAATATTCATACGACTTCCGATCGAGACGATTCGAAATGCCAAGGCAAGAGTTCGAAGAAAGAAAAATTGTCGTATCATTTATTTAATTATCGGATGCAAGACCATAGTGAAATAATTTAATTAGTGATCATGGGATATATTATCTCAACCAATTATGTAGAGAAATGATTACTCTAGCCTCTACTTTGGATATTTACCTACAAGGGCAATTGGTAAAAAAGGGGAATTTGAATCACTCAAGGGCAAACATGAAAAGTAGAAGGTGATCATTACAAAAATGTCAATCAAAGTCATGCAAACATATCTACACACTCCACCCTTATTTCTCCCCATTATGATCGACACACTCCCCCTTTTTCCAACCAAATTCATTTTATTTGATTCTCCAAAATTCATTCCATCACCTCACTCCATCTTCTCCAATAATTCCCTGCAACCTTTCTCTCTCTAAACTCCATTAAACCTCCATTAAAACAACCCTTTGAAGCTTCCATATCCCACCCTTCCCCCACCTTTTGAGCCTCCATTTTTACATAAAGCTTATCTCCTCAACCTCCTCTAGGCAATGACGTAAGAAGCCCTATGATCGGAGCACATTGACCTCAAGCACGAAGTGGAATCAAGCTTCAAGTAGGAGAAACGTAATCCCCACGAAGAGAGGAGCAAGGATATGCAAAGATCTAAGCTAGAAGACGTTGGAAGCAACTCGAAAATTTGAAAGAACTATTGTGGCGATTTTCTCCCTTCAAGTAGACAATTTCTACACTCCCTATGACTTCCTTGTTATGAATATGTGATTGCATGTAGGATCAAGAAGTCACAAATTAAATTTTTAAGGGAGATGGTTTAGATGAGCATGCCTAGGCCTAAGCTTGATATATATTGCATATTGATGAGCTTAGAACACATATATATGATTGCATGTTAGATCAAGCTTGAGAATCATGACCTTTCATGTTTAAAGTTGATATTCAAACTTAGATGGATCTGAAATTGATATATATGAAGCTTGGGGATGAGATAATGACATGCATGTTGATAAACCATGTGTTGATGAGATTTGAGAGCATGCCCTGTTTTGGACAGAGATTAAAATGAGTACGGCTGATTATTGGATGGTTGGATTGAGTTGATTTTAGAACTGTATAAACTAGAACAAGCTAGGAATCTGTGGAAT
>JAPKLW010000193.1:497007-522009 GCA_026898455.1 Plectranthus barbatus
TTTTTTGCCTAAGGCTGATGAGGGTGTCTTTGTCGGATATGGACATCCCTCTCACAAGGGCTATAGAGTATTTAACAAGACCACCAAACTTGTGGAAATAACATGCAATGTTGTTTTTGATGAAGCTACTTTAGTGCGCAGGACATTACGACAACTGGCTGAAGATGTTCCTGAGGTCAATGATGTCGTTGATCAGTTGGGCAGGAATTCTTCCAATGCTCAACCAACTGGTTTGACTAGACCTATGACTGGATCATCTTCACAACCAGTATCCTCGGTTGCCCATCAGCAATCCGGGAGGGTCGGTGATGCAATTGACCTTGCTGAGACCTTACACTCAATCTCCCTGAGTGGAACTGGCAATAATCCAGGGGGGAATTCCGTCTGGAATTTTTGAGCCAGAAGAAGACGATGAACCAGCTGGAGTGGATGCACCAGCTGACGATGTAGATATCGCAGAAGGATCAGGAGATCAGTCAGAGAGTGAAGCTGACGAAGAGATTGTTCCGACTGGTGAAGGTCAACCACCAGTTGCAATTGCAGCTCCGACTGGTGAAGTTCAGGAAGCACCAGTCATCAGGACAGAAGAACCAACGCCAGCAGATTCTCATCTTCCCAAATGGCTGAGAAATCACCCATCCGATGCTATTCTCGGTGATCCAGAAGGTTCTGTTCAGACTCGACACGGCAGTGCGCTCCTGACTTGTTTTATTTCTCAAGTGGAACCTACTTCCATAGGAGTTGCGCTAGAATCTGCCGATTGGATTAATGCCATGCAAGAAGAGCTTGCGGAATTCACTCGCAACAATGTTTGGGACTTGGTAGAGAGACCATCACATCAGTCAGTGATTGGCACCAAGTGGGTTTTCAAGAACAAGCGAGATGAGAATGGCATTGTAATCAGAAACAAAGCTCGTTTAGTCGCCAAAGGTTACAAGCAATGTGAAGGCATCGACTTCGACGAGACCTTCGCACCAGTTGCAAGAATGGAGGCGATACGGCTGTTCCTTGCGTATGCAGCGTATCATGGATTCACGGTATTCCAGATGGATGTGAAGAGCGCCTTCTTGAATGGCGAGTTAAAGGAGGAGGTATATGTCGAACAACCTCCAGGCTTTGAAGTAGGCACCAAAGTGTACAAGCTGAGAAAGGCCCTGTATGGATTGAAACAGGCGCCCAGGGCTTGGTACGAAACGCTATCACAATTCCTAATCCTTAATGGATTTCGGAAAGGGAAGATCGACAGGACTCTCTTCCTTATCAAGGATGCTGATGATATGCTAATGGTGCAGATATATGTCGATGACATTATATTCGGGTCAAAGAATATGTCTCTCTGTGAGAAGTTTTCTCAACTGATGCAGAACTCATTCCAGATGAGTATGATGGGCAAATTAACATACTTCCTAGGACTCCAAGTCCAGCAGTCAGCTGATGGAATTTTTATTAATCAGAGGAAGTATGCCAAGGACCTAATTCAGAAATATTGCCCAGAGAAGACTAAGGCTCTCAGAATACCGATGAGCACCAGTTGCCAGATCTTTCTTGATGAAGAAGGAGAATCGGTTGATCCTTCCAGATACAGAGGTATTATTGGATCACTTCTCTATCTGACAGCCAGCAGACCCGACATTTCATACTCAGTCGGAGTGTGTGCCAGATTTCAAGCCAATCCAAAGAAGTCCCACATGGAAGCTGCTAGGAGAATAGTGAAATACCTCAAAGGAACTGAATCACTTGGCTTATGGTACCCCAGGAATGATGAGCTTACACTCATTGGGTATTCAGATTCAGATTTTGCTGGATGCCGTATAGATAGAAAAAGTACCAGTGGTACGTGTCAGTTTCTAGGACACAAGCTAATCAGCTGGTTTAGCAAGAAGCAACACTCAGTTGCTACATCTACTACTGAGGCTGAATATGTTGCCGCTGCCAGTTGCTGTGCTCAAATTCTCTGGATCAAGCAACAACTGGAAGACTATGAAGTGGACACTGGTTGTGTACCCATCTATTGCGACAATAGCAGCGCTATGTGCATAACAAAGAATCCGGTTCATCACTCTAGGACCAAGCACATAGATATCCGACATCACTTCATACGTGATCATGTCAAGAAGAAGGATATCAGCGTAGAGTACATCAGAACCGACGATCAACTAGCTGACATCTTCACCAAACCTTTGCCAGAAGCAAGATTCAAGGAGTTGTGCATCAAACTCGGTCTTATGGAGATTGATGCGAGCCCTAGTGTTGAGGAAGAATGAGTCCCAGCTCTCATTCCGTTCTTGATTTTCTGAAGGATGCTGATTAAGACTAAGTCCAAGCTCTTAGTCTTCATGTTTTCTTTAGTGGTGGCTCAAAACCACAGGTGGTATCTACTGGCAGAACTTATTCCATAAACAACGAAGGAAATGAGTCCCAGCTCTCATTTCGAATTTGCCAGCAGTCATGCACCATCAGTCGAAGTAAAATTGGGTCCCAGCTCCCAATTCCAAGCAATGATGAAGAAGTGAAGAGAAGATTATGCGGAATGAATTGAGTCCAAGCTCTCAACTCTTTCAATCTTTCAAGTTGTCAGCAGACAACTGGTGATATATCAACGACTGGTGAAAATTGAGTCCTAGCTCTCAATTTGTCAAAGTACACGGGAACCAGTTGTGAGTATCAGTTGTCGACTGGTAAGAAGGCCATACTGGCAGGGGGAAGTATGCGACTGGCGTATACTACTGATGACCAGGTATACTACTGATGACCAGTTGAGTCCCAGCTCTCAACTGACGTTCTCTTGAAGTCCAAGTGTCGTGCCAGCTGTCGCAGAAATGGCGGGAAAGGTTTAAAATTGGTCTTGCGTGTGCATATCTTCGAATTTAATGCGGCATTTAATGCCACATTTAATGCGCACAGTGACTGCGCAGTCAAAAGCAATCTCGCGACCAATCAGCGTGTGCCATGTCAGCTACACGCACCATCCCACGTCAGCACGACCACGCACGTCCCTGCAGGGAATCGTGCCTGCTGATGACCGTCGATCCTCACTTTTGACGAATTCATCTCGTCCATCCATCCCAGCATGGCACCAGTATAAATAGCTATTATTCGTGATCGGAAAAACTCTTATCATTCCTTCAAATTTTTCGAACATTTTTTCCGTTCATCTTCCTTAAAATATCCGAACACTTATTCCCTGAAAACATGGCATCTTCATCCAACCCCGCTGCTGATAAATCATCCTCTTCCACTGAGTCTTTGGATCTAGACTTACCATTAGCCGAATCACACATGCCTACCTTCACTGGCATTGTGAAAGAAGAAGACATAGATTATACCTACCCTTTCAACAAGCTTGTTCAGTTGAACAAAAAGGCCACCCAACATCTCCTTTCTAACTCCCAGATCAGAGCCGCCCAAGTCCAGAAGGAGAAGATTTTGAACGACAAACTGGCCGAGAAGCATTACGGCGAGGAGCTCATGGAAATGATCGACCATGAGCAGCTCCGACCATACTTGACGGCAACCCCCAGGAACTTCCACCCACATATGGTCGCCGAGTTCTATGCTCGCGCGGTAATAGCTGACGACAGGAAATCCTTCACCACGTCGGTGTTCGGACACCTGATCACCATCGACGTAGAGTACCTAGCCAACCTCTTTGGGCTGAGGAGTACTGGTGAGGAGGTGGCGACGTATTACAAGGATGATACGGTGGAGTTCAGGCGGAGGTGGACTGAATGGAAGAAGGAGGGGGTGACTATCTTCAAGACTGGCATGAAGAAGTCAGAGATGGACGAATACTGGCAGATGGTATGCGACATTGTGGTGCGCATGCTCCAGTGCGAGGTCGGCTCCTATGCCGAACTAAGCTTAAAGAAGTTCTCCGTTATGTGCGCGCTGGTGGATGGCGTATATGGAAACTGGGAAGAGTTCATTTTCGGCCGGCTGCTGGAGAATGTGGAGAATAACTGCACAGTCAAGACTGACGGCAGGTTCCTCCATGCAGTGTCTTTTGGCCTGCGAATCAGCCACATTCTGGCGGTGGAGATGGGGGACCGAATCGACCAAGGGGAGCAACTGGTCGGGTCCGACTTTATCCCAGTCACCAGGGTCAAACTTCCTGGCCCAGACTACAAGAAGCCTCAACGGCTGAGAGGCAAGAAGGCTGTGGACCCTGCTGACCAAGTTTCTGAGGAGGAGTCAGAACCAGTAGATGAGGCCGTGCCAGCTGTAGCTCTTCCGCTGACAGCTGAGGCGAAGGCAGAAATGAAGAGGAAGTATGAGGTGCAATCCTCATTTCTCGAGATGGAGCAAGCAGTGACTGGGTCATCAGCTCAGGTGCCAGTCACCAGGACACCTCCTAAGAAGAAGCCCAAGTTGCACCAGTCCAAGCAGCCCCAGCCAGCTGTCATCTATGCTCCAGAATCAAAGAAGATATCTATACCAGTCAAGAAGTCCATCCTTGGACTGACTGAGGAGGAGACGATAGATAGAATGACCAGGAAAAGGAAGAGAATCAAGACGAAGGCTCAGAAGCTGGCTGAGCAAGCTGCAAAGGAACGAACAGCTTTCATTGTCAAAAAGAAGCAGGCTCAGGCAAGGCTGAAGGCCTTGGCCGACCAGCGAAAGAGGGAGGCTGAGCTGGCAGCCCGCGATGAAGCCTTTGCTAGGATAAAGGCTGAGCACGAATCCCGTCGTCAGGCGCAGCTGGCGGAGCAAATGCAACAAGTTGCCAAGGGCAAATGGGCTGTTGCCCAGACTTCAAGTGCTGTGCCACCAGCACTAGCTCCGGGCCAGATCCTACCAGATGAATCTTTTACGCGCCTGTTGGACATGGGATCGGAGGACGTGTTTTCCCTGGTTGAAAGTTATCAACCAGAAGAGGATGTGGTTCAAGTCCCACTGGCCGCGCAAGGGGGTGCCAGTAGAGGAGTTGCTGTCCGGGCGACCACCCCGGAAAAACTGGCGAGTTTCTCAGATGTAAGCTCAGATTCTGATGATGTAAAGATGCTAAGGGACGAGGAACCAGCTGCCCCAGCTGAGGAGGAAGAAGTTGCAATGGAGACTACTGGTGAGGAGCCAGCTGCTCCAGCTGCGCCAGTCATAATCATTCCCGAAGAAGAATCCTCACCAGTGGTACATCACTCCAGGGTGCAGCGGATGGAGCCAAGGGATCTTTTCCCCAATTTTGAGGCTGAGGCTCGTCCAGCTGACAGTCGTCCACACCCTTCAGAAGCATCATCATCTTCTGGACGACCAGCTGCACCCACACCAGCATCAGCGCCTCGTGTGCGTCAAGAGAGGAGTTCTTACATGCTGAGTATCCACCTTCATCACCTGATCGATGAAGATACCTTTCAGGCGAGGGTCACGGGGATTCACAGGTGGGAGCACCGCGGGGACCTAGCGTTTCAAAATTCAAGAGTGCCGGAGCCTTCAGCATTCTACATTATCCCCACCAGCGGTCTCCCCCACCAGTCAATATACGCTTCAAGAATCTACGACTGGTGCCTGCCCCTGCATCCAGTGGAGTACTTCAACCTCTCTCTATATGAATATGCTGAAAATATCACAGCTGAAGTGGAGCGAGCTGTCGATGAAGACTTAGTCACCAGGTTTGGGGACCTGGCTGACGTTTTTGATGAAGATCTGTTCCTGGAGTTCCGGAGATGAAGAACTTTCGACTGGTGCGAGCGCAAGCTAAATGTTGAGGAGCACGCAGTGCTGTATGCCAGGCTCGGGCTTGGGTACTGGCGAGCAGAGGAGGAATGGGCAAATGAGTTTATGGGTACTGAAGCCCAAGGCCACCACCAGCTGTCTATCAGGCGAATCAAGCGCCGATTGAAGAAGATTGCTCTCTACAGACAGCTGACTGGATCCTCAAGCCTTCCACGATCAAAACCGGTGAAGTTACCTTTCCTCCAGTTCCAGAGCACCAGCCGAGGGTATCAGCTGATATACGCTCTCCACCGCATCAGGGTACTTGTCACTCTCCCCAGGATCCCTCCATACTTTGCTATCTTCTTTGACATGGCTGCCAGCTCTCTGCTGGTAGACCACATAGTGGAGGAGGATCCCTCGAGAGGTTGGTGGCTGACCACTGCCGTCCCCCCTGTTCCAATGGTCATGGGCGATCTTGCCCCATTTCTTATGGACTGGCAGCTGGTGGTTTTCACAGCCCCACCTGTTTTTGCACAAGGCCCGCCAGCACCAGCCGAGGTGCTCGCGAAGGAGCCAGCATCAGCCGAGGTGCCCGCGGAGAAGCCCGCCCCAGTGGAGGTACCAGCTGAGTCTGCACCAGAGATGGCTGATACCGCACCTGATGCGCCTTCCACTTCCATGGAAGTTTCAGCGGAGCCACTCTCTGAGATCCATCCTCCAGCACATCTACTTGCATACATTGATGCCAGGATGGATCAGCGTTTTGCCTCCTTCCAAGAGCATGTGGAGCAGCGCCTTGAATCTGTCACCACCGGTGTTACCACCTTTTTGGCGCGGATCCAAGAGGGGGAAAGGGCGCGAGCACTGGCTGAAGAGGAGAGAGCCAGAATTGCTGAGGAGGAGAGACGCCTTGCAGCTGAAGAGAGGAGAATTGCTGCCGAATGGAGGCTGAAGAGAGAGCAAGACATGGCCGCACTTACTGAGATCCTGAGGTCTATCACCAGTGCTCGGACTCAGTCACCAGGATCATCTTCCATGCCATAGACTAGTCAGTTATCATTCACTGTACATGTAATTGCTAAATCTTTAATGGAATGTTAACTGACAAGTTGATGACAATCTCTAATTGTCCAACAATTGTCTAAGTTTTTACTTACCAGCTGAATTTACACATCCAGTGTAATCAGCACCAGCACTCGTCTTGCATGTTTTAAATTTGTTTACATGCTTATCCTTTGCTCAGATCTTAATTTCCATATTTTTAAACGAGCAATATCTTTCCTTAGTTGAGGGGGAAGATTTCTTTTAGTTACAGCTGATGTTGAGGAAGTAATTTCATGAGTTTAGATCTGATAGGTTTCACTTGTAAAACCCTGAAATCCTGTAACTTTCCTCATCAGCTGAGTGCTCGCTGGTTAGGCTTTGATCGCACCAAAAAGGGGGAAATTGTTGGGAAATCCTAAGTAGCTTATTTGTTTAGATTATAGTTTTGGTGGATCAAATCCTAAGTCCTACCAGCGTCAGTTGTCTCTACATAGCTCTAGTCTTTTATGTAAAGTCCTGTTTAGGTCTTTGTGTTGTAAGTCGCAGCTGATCAAGACTCATGCTGACACTGTTCACCAGCATGAGAAACGCTTACCACTGGCTACTGTTCACCAGTTGGGAAAAGTTTCATCAGCAGGCGGCTGACAAAGACTCGTGCTGACACTGTTCACCAGCATGAGAAGCGCTTATGACTGGGTACTGTTCACCAGTTGGGAAGGATTTCATCAGGAGGCGGCTGACAAATCTTACCAGCAGAATACGTGTTCTTGCTTACACTATTCACCAGTGGTGATTTCACCAGTCATGGGAGATTCCAAGAAGAATTAACATCCAGACATTTGGTAGACTTTGATTATGCCAGGGCAAGTCACTAGCAGAGACTGCCAGCACAAGATCACCAGTATGATCTACCAGTCAGATGTTACCAGCAGAATTCCAGATTCTCTCTCCCCGCGTAGTAGAGACAAAAAGAAGATTCTCTGAGGAATCGACTGACAAAGTATGACTTTAAGGAAGGATAACTTAAAGTCTATCAGTCACAAGACGCCAGTCTTATTCCTCGGACTGACAGAGAGAGCCGTTCTGACACAAAGAGATCTGTGTCAGATAAAGCGGTCTTAGGTATGGATCTTTTCCGGAAAAGCATACCTGCCGCCGTCAGAAGGACATCCGAGGTCTGACACCTTTCCGGATGCGTCCAAACGGCTAGAAAGTTTGAATCGGTTCCTGCGGCTATAAATACGTCGCAACCACCAACATTCAAACATTCCACTTATCTGCTCAACCACCGAAAGAACTGAAATTATTGCAAAATCGCATAAAGTACTTTCGAGGCTTTTCATAAAGCTTTCCGTGTGTTGATTTATCAAACACGAGACTTCAAGCTTTAAGCTTGTAAGTTAAAGATCTCACTTGGTGTTCTTTCTCCTTCGAGAGAGTTCACAGCAGCTCCTGTGCTTACCAGCACTTGAGTTATTACGGGCATTCTGCCGTAGAGACTGTTACGTTCTTGGGAGAACTAAAACACCTAGCTAGCTGTGGAGGTTGAAGTGACGTGCTCGCACTCCATTAGCTGAGGAGAGTTGAAGAAGGATCCAGGACCGGGAGCGGTTGATCTAGTGAACTGGTGGACGAGGCATTCACCAGCTAGAGATAGATCGTAGGAGACCTGTACCTGATTACTCTTAGTGGAATTTCCAGTGCTTCGACTGGAGAGTCGACGTAGATCGATTGATCGAACCACTATAAAAATCCTTTGTTATTTATCAGCTTTCTGTCTTTCATTCATATTTTAAACCCAGCACTCAAGTGCTGGAGTATATCCTAAAACTGATATATAACTGTGCAAACAAGGTTAAATATTCTAAGTTTTGAATCACCAGCTGACAGGTCTCAGTTGTCAGCTGTGTACTGAGTAACCAGCACCAGCTGACCAGTTGCCAATTGTTAGTTGTGTGTAAGTAGCGTGCAAGAAAATAGTTAACATTATTTCCGCTGCGTAACGTTTTATACTCTGAAAAACCGGGACCAACATTACCTCCTTTTGCTAATAAGACGATGAGTTGTTGTATGAAGCATGAGATCACTTTTGAGAGTTGTTGAGAAAGTGTCCTAAGGTATGGGATGTCTAAAGCCCAATAGATTTTCAAATTTTATGGAGCGCTGACCTATGAGATGAGAATTATAATGGATGTTTCTTTCAGCAGTGCCTTACTCGAGAAGAGGAAGATGAAACTCTTAGACAATTTAACAAAATAACCAAGAGTAGTTATCAATGCCAAATGAGAGATGCGAGTATCGAGCGGTGAAGATGGTGGGAGAATCAAGCAAAAATGGCAATTTGATAAGTCAAATGACTTTGATGCAAAAGAAACTTAAGTTGTTGACAAGGTCTAGTGGAAATGTAGAAGAAGCAAGTTTTGTGATCAAGGATAGAGAATTCCATGAAAATATTAATTTCATATATCAAAGGTCTGGGAATAATCGAGGTAATCACAATCCACAAGGTAATATGTATTATCACCCAAACAATCACTACTACCCAAATTTCTTCTATGATAACCCAAACAATGTCTTGAATCCACCACCGGGGCATGGGCATGATAATCATGGCGGGGGTGGGTATCAAGGGTACCCCAGAAGAAAAAGGGGTGGGGTAGTAGTTTTAATGGGGGATAGATCAACTACGAAATATCAATAAAGAGATGGACAAGAAGTTTGAGAATTATGAAAATATACTTACCAAAATCCAACTTCATGTGATTGCCAAACAAGTGAAAGGAAAGCACCAAGTGAGGAAAAGTCCTAGTGATACGGAAATCAACCCAAGAAAGAGTTGCAATGTACTGACTATCCGGAGCAAGATTCCTTAAGAGGATGTAGTGATGGAGCCCATGGAAAAAAAATGCAACTAAAAGAAGTGAAGGACATTGCAAAGTTGGATGAGGAAAGTTTGTGAATTCAAGGGAGGGAGATCTAAAGAATGAGTTAGCTCTTGTTGTTCGAAGATGTTTGGTTGCAAGGAAGAAAGCAAAGAAAGTTGTGTACCATTGTGAGTATGTGAAGGAAAGTGATATCGAGCTACCTTTATTTGAGGGTAATCATGAAATCTCAGGGTATACATGGTTATGGAACGAAATGATCATGCCAAATGACAACTATTGTTTCGGAGAGTTAAAATTGGTGGAGTTATTTGAGGAGCGTGGTGACATTGTCGAAAGGAGGATCTCGTGTATGAAAAAAGATCTAGGAAATTTTACAATTTCTTGTGTGATTGGTGAGCTAGAGATTAATAAACCCCTACGCATTTCCAGTACAAGTAATACAATGATGTCACTTGTTCTTTTTTAAGAGATTGGGAATTGTTAGGAACTAAGCTTTAGTTTCCTCCTGAATTTGATATTTTGATTTGTCAAAACTTACTTTAGCGCTAAGTTTCTAGAGTTCTAAAATGTAATCCAGGTGTAGGATTATCAGTGTTGTAATAGAACTAAGGTGCTGAAGACCGAGCAAAGGAGATGCTTGATATTTGAAGAAGTGTTCGTGCGAGAAACTTGGTTTCACTAAGTATGGCCAAGGCCTATATTGAGTTTGGGTACTCAATATAGAGTTTAGGATAATGATTTATGAGAACTCAGTATGAGGGTTGTCTATACTGACTATGGAAAGTTAGTATGGGGGCCGTATTTCTAAGCATGTGGGACATAATGCGAACCAAGCTTAATAAGAATTAAAGGCGATGAAACTCTAAGTAAAAGACAGTACGGGGTTTTCCATACTTAGATTCCTCGGACTGAAACTGAGTCTGACAAGAGTAGGTAGAAAGTACATAGAAGTAAACCTTTTCAGAGCATAGCAAAGCAGAGCAGGCCTTGCAAAGATTGGCTATGATTGGACGACATTCCTCTTGTCTCTAATGATATGAATTGTGCGTCAAACGGGCATAAATTCAAACACCAAAGGATGCTGCTATAAATAGCTCTACATTTCAACCATAAAAGAAGACAAACTCACGAGAAATGCTAAACCTTCACTCTGCCATTTTGTCTACTAAAAAAACTCTATAGTATTCCGTAATTCTGTTAATGAGACTTGAGTTTCCAAATCAAGTTAAACATTCTGTGCTTCTATTCATAAGAACGAGGCTGAAGCTCTATAGTTGAAGCTCTACTTTGGTCAATATTACTTTTCCATGTAATATTCATAGCAGTCAGTGTTCTACTCTAGAACACTGATTCTCACGGGCATCTAGCCACCAAAATGAGTTCTGGGAAGAACATGCAAACGTCCAACCACCAGGAAGAAGGTTGCGAGGTGCGTCCTCACTTCAACCAAAAGACTAAGTCAACAAGGATTTCCTAGGCGAGCGATGACAGCAAACCAAAGGACCGAGTGCCAACGGGCTGTTCATAGATCGTAAGAAGGCTTGTACCAAACTTAGTGGATTTCTAACTATGTTCGGAAGAGTGGAAGTAGGATTTTAAGTCCGAACCACTATAATATCCTGAGTCATTTACTTGCTTTAATTTAAGATTCAACACACTTAGTTTCCCTATACTTACTTTGAAACCTTCAATACTTAGTGTTGGTCCCTGATCAGAGTACGAATAAATATGCAGAGAAAATTTTTACAAGCAGTTGCACTCTAAAACTGGGGGATAGTTTCCCAGTTTCGGATTATAAAAATTGTGTTAGCCGAGCAGTTTTAATTAAACAGTTTTCAGATATACACTTCAACACTTTAGCAAAGTGTTGAAGGTTTCAAAACTCAGTTTAGAACTATGTATGATAATGGTACGGAAAACTGTAAACAAGACATAATATTTATAGTGGTTCAAAGCCTTAAGTCCTACGTCCACTCTTCAGAAATTAATTCGGTAATTCACTAAGAAGATGAAGTTTACACTCCTCATGATCGATAGCCAATCACCACGAAAACCACCATTCACAGCAAACTGGATCACTCGCTCAGGTAGATGATCTTCACTCCTTCTTCAGTTCCTCGAAGCCAAGTGGCACCTTGAAGTCTTCTCAGAACTGGTAGTCGTCGGAAATGGATATAGAACAAACCTCCCTTCTCCTTCTTCGGTGGATGGATGGTTGAGTTCTTCCCAGAACGTACGCAGGTTGGCAAAAGCTCGTAATAACCTGTTCCTCAACTGTGAATCAGGCTGCTATGTTCTTACTTGGAAAGTAAGAACACCAAGAATATAGACTAAGTCGAAAGACTTAATCCTCGTGTACTCCAAGGTCACATGGCAAATCTCACAAGATTCCTTAAGCAATAATAACTCGTGTTCAATAAGCGACTAAGTCGAAAGACTTCTCGCTTGAGAGCTTTTAATGCTTGAGCTTTAAATTCGGTAGAGTAACGATAAGGTTGTAAATCGTTCTTGTTGTTCGTTCATTTCTATTCTTGTAGATCGTCATGTGTCTCTCTGATCCTTCTGTTATTTATAGTTGGATATTTGAAAATAACCAGTAGAGACAACTCGTATGATATCCGATCAATGGTCATACTTTTCTGTAAAGTAGATCTGCTCCTCTGTATTTTTTTGATCATTGTCATGCTTTTGCAGACATAGTTTTGTCCTTTGTGCCAGACTCGAACAACGTTGTACTCCAGTGATAACTGAGTGTATCTTTGTTCATTATCATTGAGTGTTCAATGCTCTTTATGACTGTTCGGCATCTTGCTTTTCACGTGTTCCCTAGGGCATGAAATTGTGCTGCTCTGAAACTATGAGCGCCTCTCGACAATTTATTTATGAAAATTGTGTCCACAATTATCTTCGCTATACGGACCTAGACAATTTAAAAATTTATGCACAGTTTTCTAACTTGCTTGTTCATAAAACCGTGTCACAATTTTCTTCGCATATCGATCTTTGAACTATCTTCAAAGTTTTCTTCGGTCTTCCTGTTCTGACAATTTTCTTCTCAAAAACTATCCCACAGTTTTTGGTGGTTTGCCTTACCCGAACTATTACAACTCGATTATCCTATACAAGGATTACATGAAGTAATAACTCTAAGGACTAACCTTGGTATACAGTTCTTGACACATCAAGACATCAGATTAAATGTGGGATTTCTACATCAATACCTAACAATTTCCCCCTTTTTGATGTTGTCAAAACTATACCATCTAAGTCGAAATGAGGATGCAGTTGCTCTGAGTTTACAAAGTATGAAATTCTAACACATACTCAGAACTGTGCTTCCTCTAGATTCGACCTACTCTAATTGATCTTCCCCCTGAATAGGAGAGATATTACTCGATTAATATAAATCAAATTAGAGAGATAATCAAACTGCTGGTCACACAAGAATATGTGAATTTAGCTAAAAGAGTATCTATGGTAAGAGACAATGAGAAGTTGTCTTCAAACCAACAGTTTTTGACCTTTCATTAAATGTGTTAATTACAAAGTACATGAAAAATGAAAAACTGCGACTAAAGATTAAAAAAATCAGAACTCCATTACTCCTTGGACTTGTCTTGATCTTGTTCTTTGTCATTCGGTTTTTCAGGAGTGGAGGTGGATGAGGAAGCTCCAGATTGCTTTATTAAGTTTTAAGCCATTTCCACCATCCATTTCAACTGTTCTTCCCTGGCCTCTTTCATCTGCTGCATCTGTATCTGCAACTGCATTTGCATCCTCTCATCTCTCATCTCTTCCCCCTTTTTGACAATATCAACCAGAGTATCCATGGTCGTCTGGATTTTGTGGCTCATTGCTTGGTCTACTGCTTGGTTGATAGCATTTTGCACAGCATCAGTGAGGATCACTGTTGGAACACCAACTGAGATGGGGTTGGGAGACAGAGTTTCTTCCCGAATAACAATAGAATGTTCAGTAGTGACAAGAACAACGGTCCTACTGTCTTCTTCTTCTGGAACAGTTTCTATTTCCGGTGGATGAGCAGTGGTAGCTGCTTCTTACTCCTCTTTCCTCCTCCGCTCAACGACAACTTCTTCTTATTGTTTTCTTTTCAGCTCAGCAGCAGCTTCTTCTTCTTGCTTTTTCTTTTTGGCTTCTTTGGTCTCCTGCCTTGCCTTTTCAGTGGCCTCAGCCTCCTTTCTGGCCTTTTATGCTTCTATTGCTGTTGCCGCAGTTTTGGCTTCTTCCCTTGCTTTCTTAGCTGCTACTGCTACAGCTTCGGCTTCAAGCCGTGCTTTCTCTGCTGCTGCTTCTTGTGGATAAGAGGATTGACCAGCTCCTTCCATTGTATCCTGGAATTGGAGCCTCTTGGCCACTGTCGCCATCGACACTTCGAAATCTGCTCCCCTCCTCTTCTTGGTTTGAGGTTCTTCAGCACCTGTTTGCTTTCCTTTCTTCATGCGTTGCTAACCTTCTTCAAGGTTTGTTGCTATTTTCCTCTTGTTTCTCTTTCGCCTTTTCTCATGCTCTTCAACTGTCTGCAACTTAATTGTGTTCTTCCTTGGTTGAGATGAGGCACTAGTTTTCTTAGGCTTCTTAGCACTCTCAACAGTTCGAGCTGGTGGAATGGCAGGGAGACTCTTAGTCTTCTCAGTATCTACCACCTTATCATCAAAACTCTCCTGCCCCTCATCATCACCATCGTTTCCACCGTCGACTCCTTCATCTCTTTGGATTGAGCGGTAGACTGGATTCTTTGGTGGGATGAAATATGATGGCAGAAAGTGTTACCCCTCTCTTTGAAGACCTAGAATACTCTCAGGAAGGTAGCTGACCATCAAAACAAAACTCACACTCGAAGAAAACTTCCCATCTTTTCTGAAGCCCTTGTTTTTCTTCGCATTCTCCAACAAACGCCCAAAAATGTATTTGGCCCAGTTTCCTCTGGGTAGTCATCAAGAACCATCATCAAGGCGTATTTAGGATTGCTTAACTCAAAGAAGGATCCAACGCCACAATAGATCATCCTCAGTGCGATTTCACTGAGTGTCTTATTCAGTTCGGATACCTTGGTGGTAGCTTTAAATTTTTCTTTAATCTCAGGCTTCTTCCCCTTATCCCAATGATTCTTCATTGCCTCCTTGTCATTATCGAGATAACTGGCGATGTGCTTCCCTATTTTGGGTAGATGAAGAAACTCGGCGATGAGATCAAGATCGACTTTGATCTCTTTCTTGTCTACTCTTGTCTTGAAGAATTGTTGATCTTCGTCAATAATCGCGTGTTTGTAGAACTCAGGTACACGATAGGGTTTGAATCACCGGGGAGAAGCAATCAAAAACATTCTCCGCTATGAGCTTCTTGGAAAGCTCTGTAGTAATTGCCTCGTATGATGATATTGATGTGAAATCCTTTTAATTCAAAATTTTCTCTTTTACAACTTGGGACGCCCGAAGCTGTTTGTTGGTGAGACCGTAAGAATCGACATTGTCTCTCACGACTCGAGCCAGATCCGCATGAGTAGTCTTCTCTGAGACTGTAAAATTCTCTTGGTAATCTGAGGTACTTATGCCTTCTATTTGAGTCTTCTTTTTCGGCATGATTACAGATGTAATGCGAGTGATTTAGAAGGCTTGGGGTTGAAGACTTGAGATTCTGAAAAGATTGTGTTGCAGAGAGTAGAGAGTCGAGTAAAAGTGTCGAAGACAAAGACAGAAAGGGTTTAAGATGTTTTTGGTGATCAATCTTCAAACAAAAATCCTTGGCTGAGATTGAAACCCCTTTCTGTGATAGATGGCTGAGATCGACGCTGACATGGGTAGCTGTTCACATGTCGTCCACGAGCGCGTGGGAAGGTTGATATGGCTCTGCGTAATACGCCGTTAAGCTGCCCGCATTTAATACGACGTGCAGCCAAAGACTTCGTCGAGTTCAAAAAATTGCGCCTTTTGACTAAGACAGTTTTCTCTATCCCACGGCTTCATAAAATTTCTTGAGACAGTTCAAAACTATCCTTATAAAAAACTGAGCAACTGTGTCACCCTTAGTTACTAGTTAGAAACTGTCTTTTCCTTCGATAGTTAAAAACTGTGACCTTGACAGTTCCTTCGTGCAGTTTCCTTAAGCACTCAGTTCCTGAACTCCATCCTTAGACATTAATGCGAAGTCTGGGAAATCTTACTACTTTGGTTTGACCATTCACTGACTCTGAACTCTTAGCCTTCTGAACTATTGTCCACATGTCCATACCTGGATGGCTCGATGCAGTTGTTGCGTATTGAATGTTGACTCATCGGCTTCTGACTCTGAACTGTGAAGAGTCGTGTCCTGCATTTAAGTGTCTCGCCACCTTTTCAATCGACGCACAAAATTGCCTATAAATACCTCTTTTACGAAGTAGGGAATGCTCAAAACCCATCCTCTTCTAGAAATCCAAAAGAGATCAAATCCACACATCTAAAGATCATGACTTCTCCATCCGATATCACCAATGAGCGAAACAAAATCCTGAACAAACATAGCTTGATGGTTCAGTACTGGGAAAATCCACGGGTCTATAACACGGTGATGGGGGTCTGACGACAAACCGCCATGAGTCGTTTGTGACCAGAAAACCTTTCTCCTTCCATGGAGATATGTTGAAGGTGTTTGCTAACGGCTGCTATGTTATGAAGGATAATGAAATCTACGGCAACATCAACGACCACAAATTTTGCTGGTCTCCTGAATCCTTTTCCATCAGGTTTGGACTTCCTCACGGTGGTACACCAGTCATGGACTACCTTAAGGAGGATACTGCGCAAGAATGGTCTGCTTGGCAGAGGTGGAGAGATTGCAACGTTTGTAATTCACTGTTGGACACGGACTTCTCACTGCCGGTCTGGAAGGCTATGATGGCATTCGTAGATGAAGAGGAGGTCGACTAGGCTTCCTTCATTTTTGACCGGGTGAGATTCGCATTAGAAAATCTGCCAACTATCCCCATTCCTTTCAGGCTGCAACTGAGCTCACTCCTGGAGCAGCAAATTCCAACTTTTGTTCGAGGTTGGTCCAACATTGAAGACTTCGACTTCTTTCCACCAAGGCGTCATCCTTCCTGCTAAATGAATCTGAACTCTTTTAAGAATTTCCCTGTAATTTCCCTTTTTTTTGTTTGGATGTACTCTACTCCCTCTTATCAATGAATGAAAATCATTCTCCTTTATCTTTAACGTTGAGCAAACTGTCTTACAAATAATGCAATTGACTTAACTAATAAGACAAACAGTTTTGCATGCTCAATTTAACAGTTTTTGTACCGATCAGTTCTCATCCCTTTTCCTTGAGATTTCATCAAACTCTAGAAGGCCTAGTTTGATGCATAGCTCTTTAAATCGAGCCTCAGGTAGCGGTTTAGTGAAATATCCGCTAACTGGTCTTCCATCCTTATATATTCCACTGAGACATCTTCTTTCTCAACATGATCTCTTATGAAATGATGATGAATATCAATTTTCTACGTCCTGGAGTGTAGAACTGGATTATTCGAAATGCAAACTGCACGTTGTTGTCGCAGTAAATAGGTACACATCCAGTTTCTATTCCATAATCTTTGAGCTGCTGCTTTATCCAAAGCACTTGAGCACAGCAGCTTAAAGCTGCTACATATTCGGCCTCAGTGGTTGAAGTAGCCACGGAATGCTGTTTCTTGCTGAACCAGCTGATCAGTTTATGACCTAAAAACTGACAAGTTCCACTTGTGCTCTTCCGATCGATTCTGCAGCTTTCAAAATCAGAATCAGAGAATCCATTAAGCATGATTCCATCAGTTTTGGGATAGCAAATACCTAAAGACTCAGACTTCTTAAGGTATCTCACGATCCTCTTCGTTGCTTCCACGTGGGACTTTTTAGGATTCGTCTAAAATCTCACGCACACTCCCATAACATAAGATATATATTGGGGTCTGCTGGCAGTTAGATATAGCAATGACCTAATGATCCCTCGATAAGTAGTTGGATTGATAGGTTCTCCTTCTTCTTCAAGAGTAATATGAGAACTGGTGCTCATGGGAATCCTCAAGGACTTCGTCTTCTCCGGTCAAAATTTGTTGATCAAATCTAGAATATATTTCTTCTCACTAATGAAAATTCCTTCATCAGATTGATCAACTTGCAATCCTAGAAAGTACGTCATCTTGCCCATCATAGTCATTTGAAATTTATTTTGCATCAACTGGGCAAATTTCTCACATAACTTGTTGTTCTTGCTGCCAAAAATGATATCGTCTACATAGATTTGAACAAGCAAGATGTCCTCTCCATCTTTTATCTTGAACAGGGTTCGGTCGATCACCCCTTTATCAAATCCAATCTTGAGCGAAAATTGGGAGAGAGTTTCATACCATGCTCTAGGTTCTTGTTTCAATCCATACAAGGCTTTCCTTAGCTTGTAGACTTGGTTTCCTTGCTCGAAACCTGGGGGTTGTTCAACGTAGACCTCTTCCTTGAATTTACCATTAAGGAAGGAACTCTTCACATCCATTAGGAGAACTGTGAAGTCGTTATAAGCTGCATAAGCTAATAATAGACGAATCGCTTCCAGCCTGGCAACTGGTGCGAACGTTTTATCGAAGTCTATCCCTTCGCATTGTGCGCACCCCTTGGCAACCAATCTTACTTTGTTCCGAACAATGGTACCAGTCTCATCTCTTTTGTTCTTAAATACCCACTTGGTGCCAATTACAGATTGATGTGTTGGTCTATCCACCAGATACCACACATTGTTGCGAGTGAACTCTAATAGCTCCTCTTGCACCGCATTAATCCAATATGTTGATTGAAGAGCTTCATCAATCTTCACAGGTTTGATTTTAGATATAAATTAAGACATCAATCTCTTAGCCAACTGGGCTTCTTCATATCTACGACTTCAACGGGAGCAATTGGAGTCTCAGAAACTGTTGGGGGTTCTTGGTGAGATGGTTCACCTTCAGCTTCTAGAACTAGTTCCTGCACAACAAATGGTTGGTCAGCTGGAGCTTCTTCCTCAGCGGCCTCTAGGGTCCTTGAGGAAGCTCCTGTAGAACCCGGCGTGGCCGAGAAAGCTCCGGACAACTTTCACACTTGATGGGGTGGCATCTTTTCAATTGTTGTCACCTTGGCTCGGTCCACCTTCAGTCCTTCAGCTGACACTCTATGTCTTAGCACAATCCCTTCTCGCACCATGAAATAACATTTCTCCAAGTTGAGGCACAGGTTGGTCTCGGTGCATCTCTCCAGTAAAGTAGCCGAGTTCTGCAAACAAACATCGAATGAGCTACCAAAAACTGAGAAATCGTCCATGAATACCTCCATGACATCCTCAATTAGGTCATGGAATATGGCCATCATGCATCTTTGGAAGGTCGTCGGTGCGTTGCACAGTCCAAATGGCATCCGTCGGTATGCGAACACTCCGTACGGACAGGTGAATGCGGTCTTGTTCTGGTCCTCCGGTGCCACAGCAATCTGGTGATACCCTGAATAACCATCAAGAAAACAATGGAAAGGGTAACTAGATAATCTATCCAACATTTGATCAATGAACGGGAGAGGGAAATGATCCTTGCACGTGGCGGCGTTGAGAGCCCGGTAGTCAATGCAGAATTGCCATCCAGTGACTGGTCCTATTGCGACCTCTTCTCCTTCGTCGTTCTTTACAATTTGCATCCCCCCTTTCTTGGCTACCACTTGAGTGGGGCTTACCCACTTGCTGTCGGAAATCGGGTAGATCATGCCATGAACTAGGAGCTTCAGAACCTCCTTCTTCACTGCTTCCTGCATGATTGTGTTCAGTGGTCACTGTGCCTATCTCTTTGGCTTGGCGACTTCCTCCTAAATGATTTTGTGCATGCATAGTGAAAGACTGATCCCTTTGATGTCGCCTAAAGTCCACCCAAAGGCGAACTTGTATTGCCTCAAGACTTCAAGTAGTTTATCCAGCTCACCCTGCGTCAGGTAAGCAGAAACGATAACAGGATAAGTGTCGTTAGATCCCAGAAAAGCATATCTTAGATGTGCCGGGAGTGTCTTAAGTTCCAAAACATGCGGATCAGAGCTAGATGGCTGTTGTTCCAGACCTGCATCGATCGACGCATGGTGTGCATCGAATGACGTGGATGAGATGGCAGTGATCCTTTTTCCACATCACGTTATTTTGATCGACGTGGCTCTTGTTGCTGCATTGATTGACGTGCCTCCTATGTCAATCGACGTGGAGGCACTTCCACGTTCTCCCTTCTTGTTCTGGTTGTATCAGCTTGGTAACTGCTCCCGTTTGTTCTTTTTTTCTCGTGTTATCTCTTCGAACACATCCAGTTCCATTACTAGATCTACAAGCTCATCTTTTGCCTCATCCAAATCTAAGGATGAAAATAGAGAGTGCAGTAAATAGTTTTCCAGAAAATTCGGATCATTTTTAAAAGAAGAGAAGGGCGAGGTAATCACCGAATTGAAGCAATTAACCATGTGACATTCTTCCTGGTAGCTCTCTTCATTGTGTTTCTGCATTGCTTTGAAGATGGAGAAGGTGACCAACTCTTCATTAACTCGGAACGTCAGTTTGCCGTCTCGAATATCAATCAACGCTCCACCGGTCTTCAAGAAAGGCCTTCCCAAGATTAGCGGAATGTTGTGGTCTTCTTCCATGTCAAGCACCAAGAAGTCTGCTGGAATGATGAAGTCCTTCACCTTCACGAGTACGTCCTCCAAAATGCCTCTCGGGTAAGATACGGATCTGTTGGCCATTTGTTGTGATATGATTGTTGGCTTGATGCTCTCGATCTCTAGTCGCTTGAAGATTGACAGCGGCATTAAGTTGATGGATGCGCCAGAATCACAAAGGACCTTCCCAAAGGTCTCTCCTCCAATCACGCACGAAATCGTGAAAGATCCCAGGTCATCTCTCTTCAGTGGCATCTTCTTTTGAATAATTGCGCTGCATTCCTCGAACAAGTTGACCGTCTCGTGCTCGAGGAAGGGTCTTTTCTGAGAGACTATGTCCTTCAGAAACTTGATGTATCCGGGCATTTCCCGCAACACCTCTACCAGTGGAATGTTGATGTGCACCTTCATATTTTCCAGAAAGCGTGCATACCTCTCGTTCATCCTGGTTTTAGCAAAACACTGCGGAAACGGCATAGGGGGCTTCTTCACAGGTGGCCTGGGGGCCTGTATCGATCGACGTGGATGAATCTGCTGCTGCCTCCTCGACCTGCTCCACGTCTTCGTACTCCTGCGAGTCTTTTCCCAGCTGCTTTGGCCCCTCGTATGATTTTCCCCCTCCGAGAGTTATGGCATTGACCTCGTTTCTTTGATTCTTGGGATTAACTTAAGTATTGCTAGGCAATTGCCTGGGTTTTTGCTGAGCTCTGAGAGCATTGGTAATCTGACTGACCTGAGTCTCTATGATCTGCATGTGTTTCTCGACTCGGTCGACCTTGGTGTTCACTCCAGCTATCTCCTACTCTAATTTTCCGACCTTATCAGTTGATCCTTGCATAAACTTAGCCAGAATATCCTCAAGGTTTAGCTTCTTCTTCTCCACCACAACTCCATCTTGCACTGCAAATCCAGGTAGTGGTTGTTCCGTGGCTTGATGGTTTGCATATGAGAATCCTAGGTGATTCCTGTCATGATTATAGTTGTAGGGATGGTTCTTCTGCTGATATCCTCCACGGTAGTTATTTTGATAGCCACAAATTGACATCTACACAATCCCCCTCAACCGGAGCCTCAATTGGCTCTACCGTTGCAACAGTCTGCTACGCTTTCAGTGCAACGAAGTCTACATGCAGCTTTTTCATCTCGACTGCCATATCAGGTTCTTCAGTGACCTTCTCCACAGCTTTCACTGGCCGATGGTAGAGTGAAGAGCACCGGTGATTGATGTTTGCCATCTTTTGGAATAATTCCATAGTCCTCTTACCACTCTTTGACATAATGGTGTCTCCTAGTGTAGCATCCACCAATTCGACGGTCCTGTTTTTTAGCCCCTCGTAGAAAGTCTTGGTCCAAATGACAGTCCATGTCCAGGATAAGATCTCAACAGCTCCTTATAGCGCTCCCATATCTTGTAGAAGCTCTCATCTGGCCGTTGAGCAAACAGTGTGATATCTTTATGCCACTATCTGATGACGCTCGAGGGGAAGAAGTTCTCCAAGAACTCGTTCCTAAGTTTTGCCCATGTGCTGATGCTGGTCTTGTCTAGTGTAGAAAACCATGACTGCGCTTTATCCCGAATAGAGAATGTGAACAGACGCATTCGAATTGCACTCTGGCTGACTTTGCTAATCTTGACAGTGTTGCAGAGTAGTATGAACTTGTCGAGGTGAGCATATGGATCTTCAGTGGATCTTCCACCGAATTGGTTTTGTTGCACCATCTGCACTAATCTAGACTTCATCTCAAAGTTATTGGCATTGATGCCAATCCTGAAGTCTGTCTCTTGGAATCGAGGACGGTACCTCTTCTGGATAGCATCCTCGTCCTCATTTTCTTCATCGGCAGGTTCCTCTAGCGGTTCCTCGTCGTCTTCATGGTTATCCTCAAACAGTGGATTTGGCGAAGATTTTGGTTGTTCTGGTTGTTCCTTTCCAGGTTCAGTTGCTGCAGTTGTTCCCTTATGACTCGCATTTCCCGAAAAAGCTAAGCCTGCCCCTCTTGAGTAAGTTGCGGTGGGGGCGGTGGATCCCCCAGTGGGTGCATGTTTTCAGCCATTGGTTGATTACTTGAGCTTCCTGATTATTGAATCCTTCTGCAGTTCTTTCTTCGGCAAGTGGCTTCAATTTCCGGGTCGTATTCCACTGGTTTATTCCCACTGGCTCGTGTAATCATAGACTACCTGTTCATCAAAGGAGGTAGTGAAGTAAAACTGAAAAGAAAAGAAACGAAATAGAAAAACTGGAAAAAATAGATTTGCGTCGATCGACGCGACTCAACAACATGCATCAATCGATACGGTTTGTATATTGATCGACACGACACGACAACTTACAAAAATTTACTGAAAATGCGAAAATCACAACCTAATTTAGTATCTCAATCACAGAATTAATGGTAAGATAAATTATATTCAATCCCCGACAACGGGGCCAAAAATTGATCTCTAAATTATTTACTAGCGACTTAGCAAAGCTAATAATATAGCGGCAAATAAAACTAAAGAATCCCAAAGGAATGAAATAACAAAAAACCTTATGTATTAAAACGTAGTTTCATAAAATACTGGTTAGGGCAAATCAAATTTTGGTTTGGATATATTTCGAAATTAAAAATACTTTGCTATTAAAATTTATACGAAGAATAAAGATATGCTTGGTGAATTCAGATATGAGAAACACAGATTCCAGGGATATCTACCTATCAAGTATTAGTATATTACATGTAAGGATAAATTGATCAATTTCCAATTTAATTCCTATTCGTAGTGAAACATCAGAAAAGTATTATCAATTTCTTGGTTGGACAATTCACAAAGTTGATTAACGAATTATCTCTTATCCTTCGAGTCTTGAGAATAATTAATTAAATCCAAAGCCCTACAGATCTATTCCTATAATCTATTTCCCTCTTTCCAGACAATAAAAAGTTATATTGTGAAAACTGTTTTCCATTGAAAATTATTACTTTAGAGTCTCTAATTCTCAACTAATTAATCCTAAGATGTGGCCAACAACTCAAGATTACAAATAAGCACAAAATTCACAAACTACGATGGGAAAGGAAAATTAATTCAATTAATCAAACATGCATACTTGATAGTTCGAAACCTTAGAATCTGAAAAGAGTTTAGTTACACATATTTATGGTAAAAATCATCAAAGATAAATAAAACTTGAATTGCATAATCAAAAACTATGTGAAGAAGTCTTCCCACAATATCTGTCTTCAATAAAAAAACGATTGATACTTGAAATCTCTAAAAACTATACTCTAGAATATGGCATCTCTCAAAAATCGAATTTACATGGTTTTATATAGTTGTGGTAGAGGTATCGTAACATATCTAGGATTAGATCTATCTAAATCTTCAAACATGATCAAATATGGACTTTCTCGGATTCACGTCGATCGACGCAAAACTTGCATCAATCGACACAATTGAATGAGCTACATCGATTGATGCAGGTTGTGGGTCGATTGACGTGGATTGGCCTTCTCTAGTCTGTGTCGATCCTTTGTGTCGATCACTCCTAAAGCCCGCTGTCGATCGACGCAGGTCTGGAACCCGAATATCTTCTGATTCTTCCCTATTTTTGACTCAAAATCCTGCATAATTAATCAACCACAACATTACAAGCACCAAAGCCATTTCATGCACGATAAAATACGTAACACTACTCCAACATCAACCAAAACAGTCAAAGAACAAATGGATAAGTTGGTGAAAACACGAACTTATCACCTGCGTGCTGGATTTAGGGCTTCTGGATCTTCAGGGGTCCATTCTTTAAAACTTCATCCATCTCTAGATGTTGTGCTCTCAGTTGGATAAGACATCTCTTCTTCCAAACCTCGAACTTCTTTGGGTTGTACTTGGGAAGGCTTGGGAAATTGATCATTATCTTAAGATAACTTGCTCGCTAATCACACTTAACAAATAATTAAGTGTGCAAGGAAGTACAGATCTTGTCTTAAGAGACTCAAAATAGGACAATCTAGAAAGACCAACCTGGCTCTGATACCACTCTTTGGTCCCAGATCAGAGTATGTATGATGTGCACCGGAAGTATAAAGATAGTTAATCACACTATTAATACGCAGGAAGCGGAGTTTCAACTCAGCCAATTTTTAAGTTATAATTATAAAAACTACAGTTTGATTGGCCAGCAGATTAGGTTACCGGTTAACAGTTATGAACAGTCAATAGTTATAAACTTCAACACTTTTCAGACAAGTGTTGAATGTTTCAAAGTACAAATGTAAATTGTATAATGCGTAAGTAAGTAAACTGTAAATGACATAGGATATTTATAGTGGTTCGAGCCTTAAGTCCTACGTCCACTCTTCGGAACTTAATTCGGTAATTTACTAAGTAATGAAGATACAATCCTCACGACCTATAGCCAGATGCTGTAGAAGCCACTGTCCACAGTAGAATGGCTCACTCGCCCAGGCTGTGATTCATCATTCCTTCTTCAGTTCCTCGAAGCCAGGTACCTCCTTGAACTCTCCTCAGAACTGGAAATCGTTGGAAATGGATTGAGGACAAACCTCCATTCTCCTTCTCTGGTGGGTGGATGGTTCAGTTCTTCCCAGTGTAGGGTTTGAGTCTACGATCAACAACATGAGTTGTTATTCAATTCGCAGGATCGTTCTTAGGATATCAAAATAAATGCAATTAAATAAACCATCCAAAGCCTATGCATGCTCCTACAAAAATTAATTGTACAAGATGGATT
>JAPKLW010000193.1:522019-588043 GCA_026898455.1 Plectranthus barbatus
ATACAAACGCTTGATCAATTATGCTTTTCAGTATACATATCCCAACACCCAGAACGTAAGTTGGTCGGCAGTTGCCCATGATAACCTTCTTTCTTTCAAAATGGAAGGCTGTTGTGTTCTCACTGAGTGTTTCTCCGTCTCTCATCATTGGTTTCTTTAAGTGCTTTTATGATCGTTCGACATCTTGTTGTTCACCTATTCCTTTGACGTGAAACTTTCTTGTCCTGAAACTGTGAGTGCCTCTCAACAGATTCTTTATGAAAACTATCTCCTTAGATTTCTTTATATGCAATCCTTAACAGTTGAAAATACTGTCTGCACGGATTTTCTGCATTCGTTACTCTGCTCAGTTTTCTCGTCATTTGTCCTTGGGAGTTTTCTCTTCTGGACGGTCTCTTCTGGACGGCCTCTTTTTCCAAAAATTGTTCCACAGTCTTTTACTATTCTCTTCTCCTAGAATATTACAACTTGATCATCCTATACAGGGATTACATGAGGTAATAACTCTAAGGCCTAGACTTTGGTACACAGTTTTGACACATCAAAACATCAATTTTAAAGGTGGGATTTCTACATCAACACGTAACAGTGAGGATTGGGTTGCATAGGCTCGGTATATCCCCACATTTAAGGTTACATACATTCTTTAATTAATTTAGGCTCTGACAAGCCATTTAATTAATTAACATCTTATATTCCTGAGTCAATCCACTCAACCCTTTTCACTTATGCTTGAACTTAATAAGTCTGCAGGACTTTAGCATAACGAACCTTTTAAGTTGCTCAGGGAATGTCACCATCCTATACTGGATATGGTTACCTAGTACCAGTACTAGACAGTCATACACAAACTGCTACCACCGAAGATACAGATATACAAGCTCAACTAGAGCCTTTAACTAAATCTCAAAGTGACAACCAATCTGTGTATACTTCTGTAACTTCATTTAGGTTTAAGATCTAATCAAGCCATCAAGATCCAGATTCCTTTAATGTTAGAAAAACTAATCGATCTTAACTTAGGTCCTTATCAATGCGTACCCCCACACATGTAAGGTTTGAGTCTACGATGGACAACATGAGTTGCCATTAATTAAATTCTTACCAAGGATTGTTCTTAGGATATCAGAAATAAATTTCAATTAAATAAACCATGCGAACCTATGCATGCTCCTACAAAATTAATTGCAGATGATGGAATTTAGGAATACCTGATCTTCAACATTTGATCTACAGATCTAGATCGCAGAATAAAACGATGAAGTAAATCTGGATCTGAATCTGAACAATGGCAGTGGACAATTGTTCCTACAGATTTGATCTTCTGATCTGTTCCCTTGCTCCTTGGAAATCTGGTGAGGGTTATTTACCAAGTTGGATCCGGGATCTGGAGAAATCGTTCAGTCTCTCTTTCCGAATCAGCCGCCGCCATTCTCTCTCAATTCTTTCAATATACTGAAATCTATATATAGTGTTAGTGTTTTGAGAAACCCTAACCCTCATGGGCTTGAGCAGTTCATGGGCCAAACCAGGGACTAGATGAATATAATAAAGTGGGCCCTCTTTATTAATTAATTCTTCCTTGTTCAACCCAGAACATAGTTAATTAATAAAATATTGTTTTAACCTTAACCACGATAATAATGTTGACTCGCCCCTTTATTACCACGTTATTAGGAACAGGTTGCACCAAACTAACATGATCCACATATTTAAGGTTTTAGACATTCATTAATTAATTCGGCTTTTGACAATCAACCATAATTAATTAATCTCTTATTTCCTAAGCAATACCATTCACTCCTTTTCACTTATGCCTGAATTAAATAATTTAACCTGCAGGGTTTAGCATAATGAACCTTGTGAGCTCCTCAGGGAATATCACCATCCTGAAACGGATATGCTTACCTAAACGTCCAGCCTAAGCAGGCCACACACAAATTTTTAACACCCAAAACAAGGGTATAAGAGTACATGTAAGACTCGCCACCATGGTAAATCAAAGTGTGGTCAAGCTGTGTGTGCCCCTTATCCTTCAGTTAGGTTTAAGATCATAGGAAGTATGTTAGGGATCTGGCTCATTCATATGTCAATGAGAATGGCACATCCCACTGTTGATCCCATCAACACATAACCATGTACCGACACATCAAGTAGCTAGGATAAGCTCACTTATGAACCAATGTGCCGCAGCTTAGACCGAGAACCTATCCAGGGACAGTCTCAGCTGTGATACTGTTTATATCTCGCTAGGTCAAACGACTCATATAATCCTCTGTGATCTCCTACACACCATATGGTCATCCATATAGGCGAGATAATAGGATATTATGGTTCGTTGTATGTTTCATAGACAGCGAGCATTGTTGTAGCAACACATATATGAAGACTAGTGTACAAAAGATGTTCCAAAATCTCATATGTCCTGCTTCTAAAACTATTCGCTTAACCATCCTTTATGCTTGACAATATCTCCACACCGTTTCCGAATGTGAAAATACTATCTGCATAACGTGCAAGAAAAACCACGCTTCCGCTGACACATAACTGGTACATGAAACTCTCATTCTCGATAGACAATGTCTAAATGTCTGTTTCATGACTTTGAAGCTCCTTAAAATTGAACTTCCATGGCTTCCAGACACGATGCTTCTCACCTTACCGCACATAACTTATCTGGTTGTTGGACATAGATGTCATCACCTTTTATCAAGGTACTCGTTTATAAAATACGGATGACGTCATCTATCTTTCAGATATTTAAATTCATATGTGCTGTTATGGTTAAAAGAATTCAAATGGGTTTAGTAGTTGCAACCAGTGAGAAGGTCTTGTTGTGAAACATACCTTCCTCACTAACCTAGACACTCGAATATACTAGGTTACCATTCGAGCATTTTTCTTGTATATCAATCAGTTGCCTATAGCTGGAAAGTTATTTGGCAATCACTGATCCTGATACACAACCATAACCTTTACTGATTCATTTCTGAATTCATGACTTGACGTCATTAAACTGCATCTTTTGTCTTAACAGCTTCGTTGCGCTTAAAGGAATAAGTACGATGTTGTTCCTTAAGTTGAGAATAAGTCTAGAGACTGTTTCCACGAACTAGTACCATTAAGCCTGTTAAGGTAACCTCCCACTGCATCGATGCACCTTTTACGTTGTCAGTTAATGGTGCATTAATTTGTGATTTACCACCTTACACAGGTGACCGTGCAATTGGTACCATACCTTCCAAGGTATGCTCAATATGCCACGGGGTATTTCCTGATGGATTTAAATTGTATTCTCTAAAACGTTAGAGAACAATCTCACATTTGGATTCATGATTTCATCCTATACAACTTACTTGTATCTAGGATACACAAAGCAACCATCTTTTTCGTTTACCTGGAATAGCCCACAAAGCAGTACTAGCTTAAACCTTTCTTCCAACCAATCAGTTTCCTATATCAGCTTAACAGGCGAATTACCCATCATTTCCCTTTTGACAGGGTCAAGGTCTGCTAGGGTATTTGGAATTGATTTAGGAGACACTAGATTAAGAAAGCATACAACTGCTTTTGGCGCTGTTCCCAAAATAAAAATTTGGCACAGCTGGCATAACTTAAAAACTTTTAAAGAATCTTATTTCGTTTTAACCTACACTATCCCAATCGAGAGATAATAGGTGTAGTTAACTGGGATGCAATCCCTTTGCTCTGCCAGATACTGTAAAAACCCATCACTTAAGATACACCATTATGAATGAACCATAATGTTTTTACGGTCTTGTTTAACTTATTCTCTACCTTAGTCTTGAACGCTCTTGATTAAACCAAGAGACTAAGACTTGTAGTGAACTAGATAAACATATCCAAATCTTAAATGATTACAGTATCAATGCCTGTTAAGGCAACTGCGAAAGTAGACTCAAACCAGCAAACCAGAGCTAACACGAAATAACCTATAGAGATACAATCGCCTATTAAAAGGCCTAGTTACCATCTTATACCTCTAAGTAGTTGTCATAAATACCATTCTTAGGAATACCTGGATTAAATCCATAATTCCATGAATTACTTAAAACTACTTAAAACTACCTATAGAGATTCTTTAAATTGTACCTTAGAACACTGAGAGTTTATGTAATCAAGTAGTGAAGAGATAAATATCCATAAAAGAAAACCCCGTTATTCATCATGATAGAAAAACTCTATCGAATAAATGATAATCCATAACAATAGATGAAAAATATTTTTTCTCAAAACAAAACAACATCTCTTCAGAAACAGAGTTTTTAACATAAACTCAAAGTAAAATCTCCATCAGCTGAAGTAGCAACTTCCAACATCAATCCTGGAGATGGTAATCCCGTCATCTTCAAGCCTTAAGCTTCATTCCCTGCAAAGTGTAGCAAACACGATTAGTGACCTCAGTTACCACTACCCAATAAGGAGTAGAAAACCGATACTAAACATGTTTCAACAAGCAATGCAAAAGATGACGTACCTTGTCCCTTAGTTACTAAATTTGGACAATTTACTTTCTAGTGACCCTTCTTGCCACACTTGAAACATTTGTCCTTCTTGTTATCTTTCTTTCCTTTGTTCTCTCCTTTACCATTCTTCTTCTTCATGTCGTTATGACGCGATTTAGAAGAACTTTTAGCAAGAGATCTGGAATGAACTGATAAGGCAAGACTGCTCCCACTTCTTCCTTCATTCCTCTTTTCTTTGACATCACTCTTTCGATTCGGAAGCAAATCAGAGTGACTCATAGAAAAGACTGAAGAAGCTTCTGTTGATACAAGATACTTGAGCAGACTGTGAACAGTATACTCACTCTTGTTTTTCTCAACAGAAATTGTGAAGTCATCAAATGACTTCGGTAACGTGTTGAGTATCAAGTCAATTTTGACATCATTGTCAATTTGACCACCCATTAATGTGTACTCACCTATGAGCTGGATGAGTGATTCCACATGTTCACGTACCGAACAGTTCTGATCCATTTTCTGTCTTACAATACGCTTGATGAGACTGGATCTAGCATGTCCATCGACTCCGCTATATGCTACGTCAAAACGTCGCATAATGTCACGCGCAAGCCATACATCACTATAACGATGATGCAGTGCATCTGACATACCAGCCAAGATATTTTGTCTGGCCTTGCCATTCGACCACATCAACAAGTGATACTGTGCACGCTCCTCATCGGAAGATGTATCAGTCGGCGAACTCGGACAGGGAGTTTACAGAACAAACAAATGTCCAAATAAATCCAAGAGCGTGACAAAGTCACTGTTCCATCCAGGAAAATTCGGACCAGTCAAGGAATTGTGTACGATTGAATTGATGAGCGATGGAATAATAGACATATCTGAAAACAAAAAAAGTAAGCACATACTACGAACAATTGAAACAAATATGCATAGAACCTTTAGATAAAACAATGCAATTTGCTTCCTCCAATTGCCCAACCTAATTTACCGCAAGCTACTTGAGTAGACGTTTACGAAAAACGCTCAACGAGACCAAAATAGGTCCTTTAATTTCTTAACATGCCAGGTATCTTAAACAAAATAAATTAATATTGGAGATCTTTAGACCATGTTCACCTATCCGGAGCAGGGATATTATTCATGAGTTATACTCTAGGCAACATCTAAGCCAAAAATAACCACAAGCCTAACTCCAGACGTTTAGAGCGATTTAGCAAACGTACAGGACCCATGCCGCATGCCCCTCACATCCTTTGTTATCTCATTTAGTTTAATCTTAGAGACTAGTGAAAGTTGTCTCAATGCAAGCTACTTGAGTAGACGTTTGCTCAGAGGCTCCCACTTCTACTCTCAAACTAAATGTTTTATTTAGAAACCTCATCGCACTAGAATTGGTGATGGACCTCTAATGCAAGCTACTTGAGTAGATGTTTACGCTTCAAGATGCCTCACTTCCAGTAAGAGGTCGTATTTGTGGAGGTCTAATGATTTTAGTTAGAGAAGAACCAAAATCCAGCTTAGTATTTTAATTCTAAAGGTTTCATGCGCTCACATTATTTTATGTTGCCATAAATTATGTCATCTAAAATTCCATCATAAATTAATATGAATCCTGGAATTTAAAGACACAATTTAAAACATAAAATAAATCACATAAAGCATGCTTGATAATTTAAAAATTACAACATGCTTAAACAATAAATAAATCACATCAGTACGAGAAATAATTAAATAAACAAATAAAATTTCTCGTGGCCCCTTAGATGTGATTACAACTGAAAAATAATTAAATCTAATCTATTACAAGATTTATTTACAGTACAGATCTTCAAACTGGGCCTCCATAGGACTTGAAATCTGATTTGGATTTGCATCAACAGCAATTGGGCTTCAATTAGGGTTTCAGGCCCAAAATTAGAAACCAAACCCTAATTTCAGACTTGCGGGCCGCCTCCGGGCTGACGGGCCCGAGCCACGGCCCGGGCTGGGAAACCTTAGGGTTTGGAAACCCTAATTTCCCAACCCGGCTGCCACAGCCTAGAAGCCCACCATCGGCCGCCTTTTCGACCGCGGCCTGCGGCCGGACACCATCGCCAGCCCGTCGCAATGCCATTCCCGCGCTGCCACTGCTAGCCCAGCCACCACGGCTCCTGCTGCATCACCATCTTCGTCCACTACAGCAGCTTTCGCACGAGAGGGAGCCGTCGTGCGCAGGGGTTGCACGGCCTGCCTAGCATGCCACCGCCGGCTTTGCGAACCAACGGCCGCGTGCGGCCCTTGCCTCTGCGCACAACAACCACCATCATCGTCTGCTTCTTCCCCAGCCATCGCCGGTCCTACGTCGAAATGCAACGGGGAGAGAGAGGCATGCGCGGCCCAGCTGCATGGAAGATTCCCCGCCGCCGCCACCCGCCTACGCCGCGAGTGCCACGACTGTGCACAACAACAGGAGCGCGGCCCAGCCGCACAGGAGACCGTAGGTTTTCCTTGCGCCATCGCTGCTCCTTGCAGCGCCGCCTGTCGCTGCTCTGGCTGGATCTAGGAGCTCGCCGGCTCTGGACCACCATGCTTACCGGAAACGCGAGCAGCATCAGCAGCGAGACCTAGGGCATGGCGCAGCCACAGGGAAGAACCTCTGCCGCCGCCACCCATCGCCGTCCTGCCGCCTGGCCGTCGCCCGCCGCCGTGGTCGTCGCCGCTGCCACATATGGGATGTGCCATTCATATGTCAATGAGAATGGCACATCCCACTGTTGATCCGATCATTACATAACCATGTACCGACACATCAAGTAACTAGGATAAGCTCATTTATGAACTGATGTGCCGCAGCTTAGACTGACAGCCTATCCAGGGACTGTCTCAGCTGTGATACTGTTTATATCTCGCTAGGTCAAACGACTCATATGATCCTCTGTGATCTCCTACACACCATATGGTCATCCCTATAGGCGAGATAATAGGATATTATGGTTCATTGTATGTTTGTTTCATAGACAGCGAGCGTTGTTGTAGCAACACATATATGATGACCAGTGTACAAAACACTTAATCATATATGCTTTCAGTATACAATCCCAACAACACAAGCATACCAAACAATCCAAGACAAGATGTTTATTATCGCGTATGCTGCAGCCTACACCGACAGCTTATCCTGGGGCTGTCTTAGCTGTGGTAACCATTGATATCTCGCTATGTCAGACGATCCATACGATCTTTTGTGATCTACTACATACCGTTAACCTCCCTATCGATGACATAAGAGGATAAGAGTGTTTGCGACACATGTTTGTTAATTCAGATAGGAGATGATCATACAACATTTATGATTCTCAGTATATTATCCAATCAACCTTGTACATAATATACCAATCATAATGCTTTTAGTATATAAATCCATCGACTTATGAACAAGGATGAGTTGGAACTACCAAGTTCGAAAGCGGACTAACTTCGAGAAGGTTAAACACAAAAGAAGAGATCACTTCGTCTCTTCCAGAAAGAAAAAACAATGTACGAGTAGATCAACTCGAGTCAAATGAACAAAAAAAGTGATAGGTATCGAAAGTTTCCATCACCGTGGTCAGGAGGACCCTTTGAGAGTGATATAGTGCCAGTTCGATTTATAAATTTAAGTGAAATTATGGCAAAAAGTCCTTGAGTTGATCTCATTGAGAACTTTGAGGAAGCATTGTTAGTGGAGGCGGAAGAGCCGTCTTGCTACAACAAGGCAGCCGGACATCCAAAATGGGTAGAATCAATGGCAAAAGAAATCAAAACCATTGAGAAGAATGAGACTTGGTCGCTTGTACCACTGCCTATCGGACACAAGGTGATTGGATTAAAATGGGTATTCAAGTTGAACAAGAACTCAGGTGGGAAGTAATCCAACATAAGGCTCGCTTGGAGGCAAAAGGCTATGTGCAATAACAAAGAATTGACTTCGGTGATGTTTTTGCACCATTTTCTCGATTGGAAACAATTCAAGCAATCGTTGCCTTGGTAGCTAATCGAGGATGGGAAGTACACCATCTTGATGTCCATTCAACTTTTCTAAATGGGGAGGTCAAAGAAGAGGTGACTCAACCAGAGGGGTTCGAAATCATGGAGAAGGAGCACTTGGTGTTGAAGTTTAAGAAGACACTGTATGGTCTCCGACAAGCGCGTCAAGCTTGGAATCTGAAGCTTAATCAAAGTTTGAAATAAATAAGTTTCACAAGATGTACACAAGAGTAAGCAGTGTACACTAAGAGGTAGCAATGACTCGAGATTGATAGTTGGTGATTAAGTGGATGATTTGGTCGCAACAGGTAAATATTCGAAGGAAGTCGGAGTCTTCAAGAATAAAATGATGGGGGAGATCAAGATGAGTGATCTCGGATTTCTATAGTACTACCTTTGAATCAGGGTGGCTCAGTTCGAGGAAGATATTTCGATCAAGCAGACAACTTATGCCAAGAAGGTGCTGACCCAATTCGGGATGCTTGATTGTAACTCTATCAGAATACCAATGGAGCCGAGGGCTTAACTCCACAAATACCTCGAAGGACAACCAGTCAATTAGATAGAATATCGAAGAGTCATCAGTAGTCTACACTATCTTTTTCACACGAGGCCAGATCTATCCTATGTAGTTGCAGTTGCAAGCAAATTTATGGAGAGGCCTACGAAGATGCATCACAAGGGCTACGATACCTTCGAGGCACTATGGACTTTGGACTAGTGTTTTGAAGAGGAAGAGGAAGTAATAAAGAGATAGTGGGTTATTTTGATAGTGATCTTGAAGGTGACCTAGACGATCGAAAGAGCACAGAAGGCATAACATTCTACATCAATGACTGTCCTGCTTTGTGGAACTCGTTGAAGCAGAAGGCAGTTGTAATTTTGACATGCGAAGCAGAGTTCATAGCAGTAGCACAAGCAGCATGTCAAGTGCTTTGGTTGAATGCATTATTGTTTGCACTGACTAGTTCGAGGCCGAAGACAGTGAAGCTCTTCGTCGTCAATAATTTTGCACTCGCACTAATGAATAATCCAATGTTCTTGGTCGAAGAAAGCACATCAACATAAAGTATCACTTCATTTGAGAATGTGTCGAAGGAGGTCATATCGAGGTGGAGTTTGTTCGAACCAATGAACAAAAGGATGACGTACTAACAAAAGCCTTGCTAGCACAAAAGTTGGTACATATGCGACATTTGCTCGGAGTCAGAGACCTTGAACCACTAAAGGAGTAAGGATGAGAATTTTGAAGATTTACTCCGTGATTTTAGAAGATTTGTTTCCTAATCTAGTTTGGATAACAATCTAATTCAATTAGGAAGATGTATATCTAAATTATCTTATTTTCCTTGTTTATCTATCCTAGTTTTTTTATATAAATAGGAGTAGTAAGTTCCATTGTTTAGAGAAAAGAGAATTCAGTTTTTCATAGTGTTTGTAACACTTGATTACAAGAAATAAACTCATAACATTTCGCCATGTTTTTTTTTTTTGTTTCTTTGTGTTTTTCATTGATTATTTATAATTTTTGGGTCAAAAGGGTCTAATACAATACTACTTACTACTTAGTTCCTAAGTTTGGGGTAAAAGATTTTTCAAAAATATTTACATAATTGATCTTAAGATTTACAATAGTTTACTATATTTAATTTTTTAAATAAATAAAATTCACCAAAGATAAATAATCAAAAAAAGTAATTTAACATAAAACAAATGTTAACAAACAATGATAAAATTTAAGTTTCTATATGAATATTTTTTATTTAATAGTTTTTGGGATTAAAAAATTGTATTATAATTACGAAAATTTTAAAAATATGTTATAACTTTAAAACTATTCAAAAGTTGGTGTCAAGATGTACAATTAACCCAAATTTTTACTTTTACCAACTTTTCTCATTTCCTATATATGTCGATACTGCTCCCCACAAAGTTATGCACGCACGTGACATTTTTCTTTTATCTTTTCATTTGCCACATCTTTTGCTCATAAATCTTATGAATTTAATCACCTTTGAATTGAACTGTTCGAGAACACATCATATGATAAGCCAAAAATTAAATTAGATTTTTATTAAATTAGTTTTCATTATAATTGAGAAACGACATGTCATAAAATAAAGATTCTTGACCGTTAAAATCCTCATGTTATATCCTTTCAAAGATAAATAAATAAATGGATTAATTAGAAGTTTAATATATTCTTAAAATCTTAACAATTATAGCGTACGAGTTCTCGAATCTAAAAGCATTCTCCATTAAATGTTGTTCATATAAAATAAATACAAGCAAATCATATAAAATAAATACAAGCAAATGTTGCATTGAATAATTAATATTTTATGCTAAACATGTAAGCTTATCAAATATAGAGTGGGGACATATCTAAGAACATACAATCCATGAAAATGAAATTTCAAGACCTCACCACCCCAACACACCCAAAAATCCCTGTATTTTTTTTTTATTAACGCGAAAAACTAAACAAAACTAAGAAATGTCACTGTAACATCTTTTTGCAGGTAACTTAGAAAAAATAAAATGCCACGTTCTCTTTTTTTTTTTTTTTTTTGTTTTCTTGTTAGAATTCTTTTTCATATCATTCTCATACTTTGCAGCTGAAGTTTCTTATTTTTCCTCTCAATCTAAGGCTCAACAAACGAGGATACAATGTAAAGGTCATTTCTCTTTTGGGAGGGTTTTAATCTCTTGTTGTTTTCACACTGCCAATGTAGCAGAATTCCCTTTTGTCTTGCAACTCCAATCATTGTAGTAAATGATATTCATCATTTATTTTTTATTCTTCAAGAAAATAATAACCATACCCTTCAAGAAGTTTCTGACGAAATTCTCTCAATACAGTTTCACCTTTCTCTCTCTCTCTTCTTTCACCATTTCTCTCCTTGCTTCGATGGCCTGCATGAAATTGAACCACGTTGTTCAGTGTCTACTTACGTTGGTAATATTATTGCTCTTACCAACATTGAATCCATTTCATTTCATGGCTGAAGGTAAGTAAACTTGATGCTATGTATCCAAGTCTCTTCACACTATCTTTATACACACATATATGAATAAGTTTTTCTTGCATATTTATAGGAAGGCAAATCGCCAATCTTTCTGATCCCACAGTGGTAAGCTTTCTTGATATCGATCTCTGTCCGGCTCCCTCTCTCTTTCTAAATTCTTCAATGTATTAACGATTTAACATGCTTAATGGTTTGCCGAGATACCTTTTCCAACAAAAACAAAATGCAAATTTAAATGTTGCTGTTTTCTTCTTCAATCGATACGTACTCAAACTGGAATTCAAAATCAAAATTGGGGTTTCTCTCAGCTGTTAATATCAATGTCTGTTTACATTTGCGCGGTACAGTATAAATTTTTTTGTTATGCACTTTAATCGCTTGTTATTTTAATATATTAAGTCTAAAATCATACTTTTACAATTATATATTCAGAATTTATAGAATCAATTAATGATCTATTTTATTCATCTATTCAGTTTAGTTTTTTAAATATAATTTATACAATTCTATATTGTTTAAAATACATATAATTGGTTAAATTTTATGTTATTTCGTATTTAAATTTGTATGTACCAAATATTTTTTTTTTGGAAATCATTTTTTGTACTTATTTCGATAATTGAGATTAATGATCAATTGTTCGAGTTTTATTGTATAAATATATTTTCAATTAATAAATCCGTTATTACTCATATTTTTCATTCATTAACAATTAATTATCTTTCAATAATTTACTTTTTTCAGATTAATAAATGTTTAAATCTTGACGAAATATATTAGTATAGTATTGAAAATATTAACTGTAGTGAGGAAAAAAGAAAATGTTGAAAATATCCTTTTAAGTTTGAGTATAGTGTTCTTAGTTGAAAATAAATTACTATTTAATTTGATATGTTTATATTTAGTATTTTTGATTAAAAATGATAATACATAATATATTTACAAGAATGTTATTTACTATTGAATATATAATGAAACGTTGGTGTTAGCAGAGGAAAATAAATGAAGAAAAGTTGGGGAAGATGAGGATGGTGATAGGATCAAAACCTCCAAGATGTGACGATAAAAGGTGCAAGTCTTGTGGGCATTGTGAGGCCGTGCAGGTTCCAATTGTGCCCACAAAGGAATTCATGATCTACCAAAAAGAGTATTATTTTCATCCACGGCCAAGAATCAACATCATTGCATATTCTAGAGGAGATCATATTTCAAATTATAAGCCAATGTCTTGGAAATGTAAATGTGGAGATTTATTTTTCAATCCTTGAGAATTTCATTATGTTTCTATAATTTCACTAAAATGCATACATAAACATATTGCTATAAATAGAGAGAGTATCTATTTCTATACATATATAAAACCAGAATACTCAAAACATTTTTTTTTCCCGCTCATTTGAAATTTTCAAAAATAAATTTACAATAACCAAGGAAAGAATAGTGTCACGCCCCAATTTTCATAAATAAAAGAGGAGTGAACCATGCATACTTTTCATAAAAATAAAAGGGAAAATATTCATAGTCTTGAGAAATAAAAACGTAACTTTAAATAAAACATAGTTTGACTCTAAATTGCGGAAGCTTAAAAGGAATATAAAACTTTTGCAATGAAAACTTTGACCATCTATTGACCACCATCATCGCGCATCATCACTCCTCATCGCCCGAGCCATTGCCTGAAAAATAGTTAATAGATTGGGGTGAGTTCTATGGACTCAGTGGGGGTACATATATCCACAATTATATACAATACATAAATAAAATGCATGCAATTAACCGTCGTGATCCGTAAACCCAATCAGTTGCTATAGAGAGAGCCCGTAGGCTTAACTGTTGCTATAGATAGTCCGAAGACCAAGCCCGAAGGCTAAACTGTTGTTGTAGATAGCCCGAAGGCTTAACTGTTGTTATATATAGTCCGAAGACCAAACTGTTGCCATAGAAACATGCATAAATTAAAGTAAAGCATGTAAAAGGGATAATGTAGAGTCACCACATGACACCCCACCTGGACGTTGAGTTGCTTGAATGAAACTGACAAATATTAAGCGATTATGTCTTGCGCACCTAGCAATATATTAAATTCATAAATTCATAGTCATTTATAAATCATAAACTTTAGAATAAAATAAGTAATTCGTGCTTGAATAATTAATTAGAATATTTCCGTAACTAACATATAAAATTAGTATTAATTTAGTTCAATGAACTAATCAATTAGCCTTGAATTAAAGCCCTATACGCAGGTTGCATAACCAATTAATAGAATATGTTAAGTTAAATAATAATAATAAAATATTAGACATGAAAAAAAAATGCTTGAAACACTTAAATATCCCCTTAAATAAATTTGCATCACCGTAGCCCAAATTTTATGAGTAATTAATTGAACTCTCAAAAGAAAGGGAAAATCTAGCCGAGAAGTACTTCAAATAAATTATAATATATTATCATTATGTTTTTATGGGTATAAGAAATCCTGCAACAAAATTGTTTTCTATAAGGGCTAATAATAAATTTCATGCGTAGGATTTATCAACTAAATACTGAAACAAGAAACACTCATTAAGGTATTCGTGAAATACCTTGCGACTTCTTCCTATCGATACTCAGACTTCTTCTTCCTATTTCCTTCGTTGTGTGAAAATATGATGGGTGGAGGGGTACATTTATACTAATTAGTTAGGGTTTTCAAGATTTAAAAAAATATTTTGAAAGATATGATATGATTAATTTTAATTGAATTTCAAAAGATATGGAATTATCTTCTCTATGGTTATATTTAAATTTTAAAATAATATTTACATGTCTTGGAAAATATATCCTAATTGTAATTTTATTTTCATGCTTAGGAATTAATAATCTATGGTGCGACTTATAAGACATAATCACATAATATCATACTTTAACATAAATTAAATAAATAAAAGAGAGTAACAAACTTAAATAATAATTTAAATTTAATTTAATATATTTTATTATTATTATTATTATTATTATTATTATTATTTATTTCCGGATGCTACATCCCTACCCACTTAGAAAAAGATTTTGTCCTCAAAATACTTACTTGAGTCTAGAAAATGAGGGTATCTAGATTTGATGTCCTCTTCTTTTTCCCATGTAGCCTCGTTCTTGTCATGTCTACTCCACTGAACTTTTACTAGAGGCGTGGCTTTGGTTCTTAACACAATAACTTTCCGGTCCAAGATAGCAATAGGATACTCTTCATAGATTAAGTCCTTACTTAATTCCAAGTCAACATGATTCACAACATTACTTGGGTCATGAATATATTTCCTTAAGGATGAGATATGGAAGACATTATGAATCGATGTCAAACTTGGTGGCCGTGTGAGTCTATATGCCAACTCTCCGACTCTTTCAAGAATCTCAAAAGGACCAATATAACGAGGTCTTAGTTTGCCACTCTTGCCAATCCGGACAATTCCCTTCATTGGTGCTAACTTCAAAAATACATTTTCTCCAACTTCGAAGTGAAAATCTCTTCTCTTTAAGTCCGCATAAGATTTTTGTCGATCTTGGGAAGCTTTAATGCGTTCTTTTACTTTGCTAATAACTGCCACTGTCTTTTCCACAATTTCAGGACCTAAGATTCTTTTCTCTCCTACTTCATCCCAATGTAGCGGCGACCTGCACTTTCTTCCATACAGAGCTTCATATGGTGCCATGCCAATGGTTGTTTGATAACTATTGTTGTATGCAAATTCCACCAATGGCAGGTGCTTTTCCCAATTATCTCCAAAATCTAAAACACAAGCTCGTAACATATCTTCAAGTGTTTGAATTGTCCTCTCTGACTCTCCATCGGTCTGTGGGTGATACGCTGTACTAAAATTTAACTTAGTACCCATAGCATCTTGCAGGCTCCTCCAAAACTTAGAAGTAAATCTTGTATCTCGATCAGATATGATACTTACTGGCACCCCATGCAGTCTAATGATCTCATCTACATAAATCTGAGCTAATCGATCCATGCTAAACGTCATCTTCACAGCTAGAAAGTGGGCAGATTTTGTAAGTCTATCAACAATCACCCAAATAGCGTGATTACCCTTGAGCATTTTCGGTAATCCGACTACGAAGTCCATTGTGATATTCTCCCATTTCCATTCTGGAATCTCTAAAGGTTTGAGAAGTCCTTTTGGACGCTGATGTTCTGCTCTCACTTGCTGACAAGTCATACACCTCTCAACAAAATCACCAATAGACCTTTTCATATTTCTCCACCAAAAGTGCATCTTCAAGTCATGATACATTTTAGTTCCGCCTGGATGAATAGAATAAGGCGTATTATGTGCCTCTTCCAAAATCTCCTTCCTTAGCTTCTCATCCTTAGGTACACAAATTCTTCCTTCATAGACAAGAGTATCATCTGCATCAACTGTGAATCCTTTGATGCTTCCTTCCAAGGCTCGCTCTTTCATTTTGCACAAAAACATGTCATTTCTTTGTGCCTCTCGAATTTGATCTTTCAACAAAGGTCTGATTGTCAGGGCTGCCAAAACTGAGTTTGTGGTTTCTGTTGGCGGCACCATCTCGATCCTTAGGCTCTCAAAATCTTTAATCAGTTGAGCTGTGAGAACTCCTTTCCTACTCAAAGCATCAGCTACAACATTTGCTTTACCTGGATGGTAGTTGATGGTGCAATCATAATCTTTAACAAGCTCTAACCACCTTCTTTGTCTCATGTTCAATTCCTTTTGTGTGAAGAAATACTTCAAACTCTTATGGTCCGAATATATCTCACATTTACTTCCGTAGAGATAATGTCGCCAGATCTTTAGTGCATGGACTACTGCTGCTAGCTCCAAGTCATGATTGGGGTAGTTGTGCTCGTTTGTCTTCAGTTGCCTTGAGGCATAAGCTACCACTTTCCCATGTTGCATCAGAGCACATCCAAGTCCTTGCTTTGAGGCATCACAATAAATTACATACCCTTCAGTACCTTCTGGGATGGTAAGTACAAGTGATGTTGTTAGCTTCATCTTCAATTCTTGGAAGCTTTCCTCACACTTCTCGTTCCACTCGAATTTGACTCCCTTTCTCGTTAGTTGGGTCAGAGGACTTGCAATTTTTGAGAATCCTTCGATAAAGCGTCGGTAATAACCTGCTAAGCCCAAGAAACTCCGAATCTCACTAGCATTTTTAGGTGAACTCCAATTGCTAACAGCTTCGACCTTTGATGGATCAACCTCAATTCCTTGTGCTGATACCACGTGTCCAAGAAATACAACTCGATCTAGCCAAAACTCACACTTCTTGAACTTAGCATAAAGTTTTTCCTTCCGCAATGTCTTCAACACTTTATGCAAATGCTCCTCGTGTTGACTTTGATCTCTCGAGTAAACCAAAATGTCATCAATAAAGACTATGACAAATTGATCTAGAAATTGATGGAAGACCCTATTCATCAGATCCATGAATACCGCAGGTGCATTAGATAATCCAAATGGCATTACTGTAAACTCATAGTGTCCATATCTAGTCCGGAATGCGGTCTTTGAGATATCTCCTTCCTTGACTTTTAGTTGGTAATATCCTGACCTCAAATTAATCTTGGAAAAGACTCCAGCTCCTTTCAATTGATCAAACAGATCTTCGATCCTTGGAAGTGGGTACTTGTTCTTGATAGTGAGTTTATTTAACTCACGATAGTCGATGCACATCCTCATGGTTCCATCTTTCTTTTTGACAAACAAGACCGGTGCGCCCCAAGGTGATACGCTTGGTCTTATATGACCCTTATCCAATATTTCTTGGATTTGAATCTTCAATTCTTGCAATTCCCTCGGTGCCATTCTATAAGGCGCTTTAGATATAGGTGCTGCTCCTAGCACTAAGTCTATAGTGAATTCCACTTGTCTATTTGGTGGAACACCATCTATGTCATCTGGAAAGACATCTGAATATTCTCTTACTACATGAATGTCTTCTATGGATACTTCTAGCACCGTTGAGCACAATACATTTACCAAGTAGGCTTGGCAGTCATTCTTTCTCACCATTTTGATCGCCTTCATTGCAGATATAATATGCGGTGATCTCCTTGTCTTGCTTCCTTGAAAAGAGAAAAGACTTTTGCCCTGGTTGTTGGAAGATAACTTCTCGCTCTCGGCATTTATTAATTCTGTGATTTTTAGTTAGCCAATCCATATCTAGAATTGTGTTATAGTGTTTCATATTCAAGAGTCTATAAGTTAATAACTACTAAATTCTAACTTAACTAATTCGTACCTAGAATCACGCCAAAGCCTTTCATGTTCAAGATGTGTAAATCGGCTTCTAGATCTTTCTCCTCAAATGCTATATAAGTACGTAATTTTGAGGACATAAGTGGAAGTAAACATATCATTTTAAAACATGATCTTCATAAATAATGACATTTATAAAAACATAACATTTATAAAATACTCGTGCACAAAAATTATGCTATACATAAAAATAAAAAAAATCCTTTTGACTCTTTTACCTTTGTTGGCATGATGGGAGATGGCGATGATGGTCATTTCTAAACCTGCATTTATTTTATTTAACAAGTCTACAGAAACGTAGACCTGCTCTGATACCACAATGTCACGCCCCAATTTTCATAAATAAAAGAGGAGTGAACCATGCATACTTTTCATAAAAATAAAAGGGAAATATTCATAGTCTTGAGAAATAAAAACGTAACTTTAAATAAAACATAGTTTGACTCTAAATTGCGGAAGCTTAAAAGGAATATAAAACTTTTGCATTGAAAACTTTGACCATCTATTGACCACCATCATCGCGCATCACTCCTCATCGCCCGAGCCATTGCCTGAAAAATAGTTAATAGATTGGAGTGAGTTCTATGGACTCAGTGGGGGTACATATATCCACAATTATATACAATACATAAATAAAATGCATGCAATTAACCGTCGTGATCCGTAGACCCATTCTGTTGCTATAGAGAGAGCCCGTAGGCTTAACTGTTGCTATAGATAGTCCGAAGACCAAGCCTGAAGGCTAAACTGTTGCTGTAGATAGCCCGAAGGCTTAACTGTTGTTATGTATAGTCCGAAGACCAAACTGTTGCCATAGAAACATGCATAAATTCAAGTAAAGCATATAAACCTCAATAATGTAGAGTCACCACATGACACCCCACCTGGACGTTGAGTTGCTTGAATGAAACTGATAAATATTAAGCGATTATGTCTTGCGCACCTCGCAATATATTAAATTCATAAATTCATAGTTATTTATAAATCATAAACTTTAGAATAAAATAAGTAATTCGTGCTTGAATAATTAATTAGAATATTTCCGTAACTAACATATAAAATTAGTATTAATTTAGTTCAATGAACTAATCAATTAGCCTTGAATTAAAGCCCTATACGCAGGTTGCATAACCAATTAATAGAATATGTTAAGTTAAATAATAATAATAAAATATTAGACATGAAAAAAAAATGCTTGAAACACTTAAATATCCCCTTAAATAAATTTGCATCACCGTAGCCCAAATTTTATGAGTAATTAATTGAACTCTCAAAAGAAAGGGAAAATCTAGCCGAGAAGTACTTCAAATAAATTATAATATATTATCATTATGTTTTTATGGGTATAAGAAATCCTGCAACAAAATTTTTATCTATAAGGGCTAATAATAAATTTCATGCGTAGGATTTATCAACTAATAAATTTCATGCGTAGGACTTATCAACTAAGTACTGAAACAAGAAACACTCATTAAGGTATTCGTGAAATACCTTGCGACTTCTTCCTATCGATACTCAGACTTCTTCTTCCTATTTCCTTCGTTGTGTGAAAATATGATGGGTGGAGGGGTACATTTATACTAATTAGTTAGGGTTTTCAAGATTTAAAAAAATATTTTGAAAGATATGATATGATTAATTTTAATTGAATTTCAAAAGATATGGAATTATCTTCTCTATGGTTATATTTAAATTTTAAAATAATATTTACATGTCTTGGGAAATATATCCTAATTGTAATTTTATTTTCATGCTTAGGAATTAATAATCTATGGTGCGACTTATAAGACATAATCACATAATATCATGCTTTAACATAAATTAAATAAATAAAAGAGAGTAACAAACTTAAATAATAATTTAAATTTAATTTAATATATTTTATTATTATTATTATTATTATTATTTATTTCCTGATGCTACAAATAGTAATTATTATATGATAACAACGATTTACCAATAAAATGGTAGAGCTAATTTAAAAGTAATGAAACATCAATTAGTTATTGAGTAACGTCAATTTCATAAATTAAAAATTGCGTTTATCAAAAAAAAGAAAAAAAGAACTTAAATAAAAAAATCTTAATCCCATATTTTGTAACTCAAATGAATCTTTCAAAATCGTTATATTAAAAATAAGAAAATATATTACTGAAATAAACATGTAAATAAAATGGTGGAAATTATATGGAAGCAATTCAAAATTAAGGAATTATACCAATTGTGATGATACCATCCTGTCGAATATATAAGTTTTTAATTTATCATCTACTCCTAATAAGAATACATATAGAGTAATTAGTTTTCATTTATGCGTTCTTTTCATTTTTTTAGTTTACCATATTAGATTTTATTTTAAATTAATAGTGTAAATTATATAATTAATTAATTAATGACAAAGCACAATTAGCGGCAATCAAATTTATGAGTTTGCATATTCATTTAGGGGTGTAATTGATCCAAACTGTTCATGAGCTACTCGGATCTCGACTCGATAAAAGCTCATTTGAGTTCGTTTAGTAAATCTCGTTTATTAAACGAACCAAACTTGAGCATCATAGTATTCGACTCGTAGCTCGTGAGCATGCTCAAAATAATTACTTTTATAAAAATAATATTTTCATGATTTAAGAGTAACAATAATGATAAATCTTTCTAATAATGAAAAATTTAAGAATTTGAACATTAATATGATATTAATTATGGAATAAATAACTTTTTCTTCAAATAATAATTAAAAATTTAAAATATATTCTAAATTTAGAAAGTTTGTTTAGAATCGATTAAAGCTCTATAAAGTTCATGAACATCAAATTATTCGATAAAAAAGCTCGAAGCTCGACTCAAAATTAAACGAGTCAAACTTAAACACAACACTACTCGATTCGACTCGGTTCGATTACTACCATATATTCATTAATAAAAATAGGATGAGAAACTCACCAGATAATCACCATTTTAGCTTCCTGGGTACATATCCCCAATTTTTTTTTAATTTTTTTTAAATAACATTTTGCATACAGAATAATAATCCTCATTTATATTATTGCCATCAACATGCTGGGAAAGCATTTTTCATCTTTATAATCAAAAGATGCTGCATAAGTTATTTGCAAGCCAGTTCGTACAATTCATATATATATATTTTTGTTTTCGATTATTGGATTTTTTTTTATTTTCTTGATTGTAGTTTCATTTGTTGTTTGTTATTGAATCGATTTTTCAGCATGCATATTTTACTCTATGGAAATGCCTCTTTATATGTTGGTAATTCTGATACTTCGTAGTAAATTTCCGATGCAAAATATTTAATTTTATTAAAATTAAATATTACCAACTTAATCTTCACGATGAGTAGATGATCGTGGTATATTTATTTTCTCGAAACCGAATTCCGGTGAGTGAGAAATGAGTCCACGAAGTGACACGATTGGTGGGTTTATTACATGAGTGGAGTATGTAATAAATAAAGTCCCACAAGTCTCACATTGGTTAATTAAACTAACTAATCTATGTTTATGAAACTTCATGGTTGAGGTGTGTAATAACCAAGTGGGCAATGTATGTGACACCCGGTGGCGTCCTCGCGCGCCGCCGCCGCTCGCCTCGCCCTGTTGAGGCTGGAGCACCGAGCGCTCGTGCCCTGAGCCCCGATCCCGACCCCGATCCCGTCTCGGTCTCGGTTTTCGGCTCTTGGCAATTGGTCTTTGGGCTTTTGCACTACAACAAATAAGGTAATAGACGACGCAATATAGACAACGCGAATTTCATTCGTGTTGTCTATATCCTAATAGACAACGCAGAAGCATAAGTGCGTCGTCTATTTTATGGGCGCTGATAGACGACGCAGTGGAACGCGTCGTCTATATGGGTATAGACGACGCGAATATTTCGCATCGTCTATACCCATATAGACGACGCGGTGGTCGTCTATTTTATGGGCGCTGATAGACGATATGGTGGAACGCATCGTCTATATGGGTATAGACGACGCGAATATTTCGCGTCGTCTATACCCATATAGACGACGCGTTCCACCGCGTCGTCTTTGTTATTGCGTTTTCCTAAGTATTAATTATATGTGCAGTTGGATGACGCTAATTTTTGCGTCGTGTATATGGAAATAGACGACGCGATAATACAACGCCGTCTATTTCCATATACACGACGCGAAAATAAGTGTCGTCTATATTATTCCACTTTTTTTTTTTTAGCAAAACCACTCCTTAAGTAAATAGGATTTTTTTTAAGGGGAAGTAATAATAGGAATTTAAAATTATAATAAGGGGAAGTAATAAATAGGAATTATAAAACATTTTAAAAAATAAAATAACATAAATTAAAAAATCGTCGCGACGAAATATTCCGTCGTTAAACAAATAAAACATTTTTAAAATTTTAACAACGAAATTTTTTTATCGTTAAATAAATAAATAAACAATTAAAATTCTAACTACGGAAATATTCCGTCGCTAAACAAATAAAAAAATAAAAAAATAATTAAAAAAGTCTAGTGACGGAATATTCCGTCACTAAACAAATAAAACATTTTAAAAATTCTAGCAACAGAATTTTTCTATCGCTAATTAAATTATTAAACAAATAAATAACTAAAATTAATTCCAACAAAATTTTTCATTTGCTAAAGACATAAAATTAATTAAAAAATACTAATGACCGAATTGTTCGTTGTTAAAATAGATTGTTTAAATATTTTAAGATGAAATTAAATTTGACATCATTATACACAATGGATAAATTTATATATAATAAAATTTTAATTATTTTTATATGCACGATAATAGCTAGATTCAAATATATATTTGAGTTTAAATTTAATCTGAATAGTGTAATAATTAATATATAGATAATAATAAATTAATAATTGTATAAATTACATTGAAAGAAGTTATAAATATTAAAAATAACCTATTAAATAATGAATGCATGCGTAGTTCAGTGGTCCTGCGCGCATGACTTGTGCGAGAGGTCTGGAGTTCGATTCCTCTCTAGCGCGTAGTGTGGATGATTAAATTAGATGTGGTGGGGGGTTGGGGGTCCGTGGGTGGTTAGGGGGGGGGGGGCTATTCAAGAGAATATTTTACTTTTTTTTTAAATAATAATTTCTAACGACGGAATTTAACTACTACACATATATAAACAACGTGCAAAATCGCGTCGTGTGTATGCACATAGACGACGCGAATTTCGCGTCGTTTATTATGTTATAGACGATGCGAATTCTATGTCGTCTATGTGCATACACACGACGCGATTTTCGCGTCGTCTATTAGCGTATCAACATAGATGACGTGTTAATACACGACGCAAAGTTTGGCAATAGATGACGCGAAATTCGCGTTGTCTATATTATTATTTGTTGTAGTGTTGGGTCCTTAGCTTGGCTTGGTCCGCTGTGCCTTATGATGGATTTATATACTGAAAGTCTTATGATCATGAATCGCCTCCATCGTCCTACAGTACTTGCTAAAAAAGAAGATGAACATTCGCTTTCTAGGTGACAATTCTTCCCATCTCCAAATCCAAGGCCGGTGGGGTACATTTGTCTTGTCACGACGGTTTCTAGCGAGCGAGTCTGTCCGGGGTAGGTGTCTTCTTAGCAACTCGTGTAATGTCGGCATTGTCCGAGTGAGTAGGCAGCGCCTAGCAAGCAAAGCTTTCTTGAAGAGGCTGGGCTGCTTTTTTTTCGGCGCCCGCCCTTTCTTCATCTATACCAGATGCCGCGCACAACCACGCGAGCTGGTTAGATGCGTGGGGCAGAGGGCATATTATGTACAAGGTCGATTGGTTAATATACTGGGAATCATAAAAGTTGTATGTTCATCTCCTGTTTGAATTAAAAAACATATGTCGCAAACGCAATTATCCTCTTATCTTGTCGATAGGGAGATCATACGGTGTGTAGTAAATCACAGAAGATCGTATGGATCGTTTGTCCTAGCGAGATATAAATGGTTATCACAGTTGAGATAGTTCCAGGATAAACTATTGGTGTAGGCTGCAGCATACGCGGTAATAAGCATCTTATCTTGGATGGCTTGGTATGCTGGTGTGGGGCACACAGTGATAAGGACCTAAGTTGAGATCGATTCTTTTATCTGACATTAAAAGAATCTATATCTCTATTGCTTGATGAGATCCTAAACCTAAATGAAGGTACAGAAGTATATGCAGATTGTGTATCACTTTGAGTTGCAGTGAAAGGCTCTAGTTGAGCTTGTATATCTGTATCTTGGGTGATAGCATTCTGTGTATGACTGTCTGGGTACAGGAACTAGTTAACCACATCTAGTATAGGATGGTGTCATTCCCTGAGAAGCTCATAAGGTTCGTTATGCTAAAGTCCTGCAGGCTGATTACGTCCAAGCATAAGTGAAAAGGTTTGATTGGAATGACTCAAGAATATAAGATGTTAATTAATTAAATAGCTTGTCAGAGCTTAAATTAATTAACGAATGTCTGTAACCTTAAATGTGGGGATAATCCGAGCCCATGCAACCCGTACCTCAAAACGTGGTAGCAAATAGGTAGGACAGTATTGATTCTCTGGTGGAATGAATCAAAATTAATTAACTAATTATATTCTGGGTTGAATATGAGAATTAATTAATTGATAAGCCTTATTTGCTATTTGCATTCTAGTCCCTGGTTTGGCCCATGAAAATTCAGGCCCAATAGAAGTCCAATATTTTCCTATAAATAGGCCTCAGTTCCTCAGATCTCAACACACCACAAAGATCATATGTTGCACACAGCAAACAAGTATTTGGGAGCTGTGGTGATCGACTAGATCTGAGAAATGAGGAGGAAATTCTGCTTCTCAACCGGGCAAGGAATCCGAAGGGAATCATCACCAGATATTCGGATTGAGTTGGGATACAAATCAGAAGATCAGATCGGGAGGATTATCTTCTTTCTTCTCTTTCCTTCTTGTTTTCGAAAATTATATACTAATTTTTATAGATTTAATTCCTCAATCTGTTAGGAATTAATCTTTGTGTGCGGGAAAAAATATCAAGATCAAATCTCTGCGCACTCTTTCTTCAGGCTTCTACAATCCAGGTATTCTGCATAAACCCCCTTATGCATAATCAATAGGAGCATGCTTGGAATAATCATAGGCATACAAATTTATTTTGATATTCCAATTAACGATCCTTGGCAAACGGACTTCGTGATTCAGTTCACGAATCCCTTCAATTGGTATCAGAGCCAGATTTATTAATTTGCTCTATTGGAAAAAATAATATTGTCTATGATTTGCATGATGATTATTAATGAATGATTGCATGTATGGGTTTTGGATTGTATGTTTGTGTTTTCATCCTCGTGGTTCTTGGTTAATCCGCCCTTTTATAAGGATTCGTTTTTCACCCACGAGATAAATCCGTGGTTAGATTTGAATTCCAAATTGTATTTGGATGCAATACCATGTAATTTTCAATTTTAAAATTAAATCTGTAAAACGGAGAACGTAGAACACGAAGAACGAAGGAAGAACACGAAGAACAAAGGATCGTGCGACGCATCGCAGCGGGGCACGACGGCGCCGACACGTGGGACATGCACGGTGGTTGTGAAGCTACAGAGGCACGCCAGTAGCGCATGCAGCGGACGACCGAGTAGGCCGCAGCCAGCGCGGCGGCGTGCGGCGGAACCCTAGGTTCCGCGCGGCCGTGCGCAGTAGGCACCAACTTGCTCGATGGCACGGTCATTGAGGACTGGAGCGGGCACCGACAGGGGTGGCGAGGGCTGGGGAGGCGCGGCACGACGACCAGGCGCGCTTGGCAGCGTGCGCAGGTGCGGCGAAACCCTAGGGTTTTGTGCACACACGTTGCGCAGCATTCCTGCGCTGGCTCCGGCGTCGGCATTTCTCCCGCTCGTTGGTCGGCGATGGTGGTGAGGTAGTGTGGCGAGGCTCAAGGGGTGGAAGGCAGTGGCGGCGGCAGTCGGTGTTGACAGCGCGGCTGCGGCGATCGCAAACCTTAGGGTTTTCGTCCGCAGCCGGGGTGCTCGTTCTCACAGCTGGATGGCCGGTGATGAGAAGAAGAAGGTGACGGCGGTTCGAGCGATGGTCGGGGCAAGCCGGGGGCGGTGGCATGCAAAACGGGCGACGGCCAGAGGAGGTAGTGAAGGGATTCGTGAACTGAATCACGAAGTCCGTTTGCCAAGGATCGTTAATTAGAATATCAAAATAAATTGCTATGCTTATGATTAATCCTAGCATGCTCCTATTGAATATGCATAAGAGGGTTTATGCTGAATACCTGGACTGCGAAACCCTGAAGAACGAGTGCACGGAGATTCCTCTTAATCCTTTCCCACGCACAAAGATTTAATCCCTAACAGATTGAGGAATTAAATCTTATAAAAATAAAATAATTATTGAGAAAAACAAGGAGAGAGAGAAGAAATAAAATCCTCCTGATCTGATCTTCTGATCTGTATCCCAACTCAATCTGAATTTCTGGTGAAGATTCCCTTCAGATTCCTTGCCCGGTTGAGAAGCAGAAATTCCTCCTCGTTTCATAGATCTAGTCGGTCACCACAGCTCCCAAAACCTGGTTTGCTGTGTGCAACTTATGATCTTGTGGTGTTCTGAGATATGAGGAACTGAGGCCTATTTATAGGAAAATACTGGACTTCTATTAGGCTTGAGTTTCATGGGCCAGACCAGGGACCAGAATGCAAATAGCAAATAAGGCCTATCAATTAATTAATTAACATTTTCTACCCACACTATAATTAATTAATTAATATTGATTCATTCCACCAGAGAATCAATATTGTCCTACATATTTGGTACCATGTTTTGAGGTACGGGTTACATGGGCTCGGTATATCCCCACATTTAAGGTTATAGACATTCGTTAATTAATTTAAGCTATGACAAGCTATATAATTAATTAACATCTTATATTCCAGAGTCAATCCACTCAAACCTTTTCCACTTATGCTTGAACTTAATCAGCCGCAGGACTTTAGCATAACGAACCTTTCGAGCTGCTCAGGGAATGTCACCATCCTATACTGGATGTGGTTACCTAGTTCCAGTACCAGACAGTCATACACAAACTGCTATTCCCCAAGATACAAATATACAAGCTCAACTAGAGCCTTTCACTGCAACTCAAAGAAATACACAATTTGCATATACATTTTGAAGGTGTTCGTGAACTGAATCACGAAGTCCGTTTGCCAAGGATCGTTAATTGGAATATCAAAATTAAATTGCTATGCCTATAATTAATCCTAGCATGCTCCTATTGAATACACGTTTATGCGGAATACCTGGATTGCAAAACCCTGAAGAACGAGTGCGAGGAGATTCCTCTTGATCTTTCCCACGCACAGAGATTTAATTCCTAACAGATTGAGGAAATAAATCTTATGAAAATAAGATAATTATTTTTGAAAACAAGGAGAGAGAGAGAGAAGAAAAATACTCCTGATCTGATCTTCTGATTTGTATCCCAACTCAATCCAAATATCTGGTGAAGATTCCCTTCAGATTCCTTGCCCGGTTGAGAAGCAAAATTTCCTTCTCGTTTCTCAGATCTAGTCGATCACCATAGCTCCCAAAACCTGGTTTGCTGTGTGCAACTTATGATCTTGTGGTGTGTTGAGATCTAAGGAACTGAGGCCTATTTATAGGTAAATACTTGACTTCTATTGGGCTTGAGTTTCATGGGCCAGACCAGTGACCAGAATGCAAAGAGCAAATGAGGCCTATCAATTAATTAATTCCCATATTCAACTCAAAATATAATTAATTAAATAATATTGATTCATTCCACGAGAGAATCAATACTGTCCTACCTATTTGCTACCACATTTTGAGGTACGGGTTGCATGGGCTCGGTATATCCCCATATTTAAGGTTACAAACATTCGTTAATTAATTTAAGCTCTGACAAGCTATTTAATTAATTAACATCTTATATTCCTAAATCAATCCACTCAAACCTTTTCACTTATGCTTGAACTTAATCAGCCTGCAGGACTTTAGCATAACGAACCTTTTGAGCTGTTCAGGGAATGTCACCATCCCGTACTGGATGTGATTACCTAGTTCCAGTACCAGACAGTCATACACAAACTGCTATTACTCAAGATACAGATATACAAGCTCAACTAGAGCCTTTCACTGCAACTCAAAGTAATACACAATCTGCATATACTTTTGTACCTTCACGTAGGCTTAGGATCTCATCAAGACATAGAGATCTAGATTCTTTTAATGTCAGATAAAAGAATCGAACTCAACTTAGGTCCTTATCAATGTGTGCCCCACACCAGCGTACCAAGCCATCCAAGATGAGATGCTTATTACTGCGTATGCTGCAACCTATACCGATAGTTTATCCAGGAACTGTCTCAGCTGTGATAACCATTTATATCTCGCTAGGTCAAACGATCCATACGATCTTCCGTGATCTTCTACCCACCGTATGATCTCGCTATCGACGAGATAAGAGGATATCTACGTTTGCGACACATGTTTGTTAATTCAGACAGGAGATGAACATACAATATTTATGATTCCCAGTATATTAACCAATCGACCTTGTACATAATATACCAATCATAATGCTTTCAGTATATAAATCCATTAATCTCCCACTTATACTCAAAGCATTATACAGGTGCTTTCCAGAGTATAACGCGTCTAAACTAATCTAGCTATTACATCAAACATTCTACGTGGATAGCTTTGCCCTCAGCGCAAGGTTACGTACATGCATCTCGTAGACCTTCTGAGGCAGAGCCTTTGTGAATGGATCCGCTAGATTATTTCTTGTATCAATCTTCTCTACTAGCACATCACCCCTTGCTACGATTTCTCGTATAATATGAAACTTCCTTTCAATGTGTTTTGTTGCTCTGTGAGTTCGTGGTTCCTTTGAATTAGCCACAACTCCCAAATTATCACAATATATTGTGATTGTCTTGGGCAACTTAGGAATCACGTCCAACTCCAGATGGAAGTTTCGAAACCATACTGCTTCTTTCGAAGCTTCAAAATCTGCCACATATTCTGCTTCCATGGTGGAGTCCGCGATGCACTTCTGCTTTGCACTCCTTCATGATATGGCCCCACCTCCCAATGTAAACACGTAGCCAGAGGTGGATTTCTTTTCGTCTCGGTCTGTCTGGAAATCCGAATCATTATAACCTACAGGGCACAACTCCTCACACTAATAGACGAGATAATAGTCTCTAGTCCTTTTTAGGTATTTGAGTATGTGCTTTACCGCGGTCCGATGCGCCTGTCCAGGGTTAGACTGGTATCTCGCTACCATGCCTACAACAAAGCAGATATCTGGCCTCGTACATAGCATTGCATACATGAGGCTCCCCACGGCCGATGCATACGGCACGTTCCTCATTTCATCTTTCTCCCTTTGTGTCACCGAACACTGATCTTTGGAAAGATATATGCCATGTCTGAAGGGTAACAGACTTTTCTGGGCAGTTTGCATGCTGAAACGGACAATCACAGTATCCACATATGATCCTTGAGACAAGGTCAGCATCCTCTTATTGCGCTCCCGCAATACTTTTACCCCTAGGATGTATCCTGCCTCCCCAAGGTCCTTTATATGAAACTGCTTGGATAACCACCCCTTTATGCCCGACAATACTTCCACATTGTTTCCAAATAGGAGAGTATCATCTACATAAAGTGCAAGGAACACCACGCTTCCACTGACACATAGACGGTACATGCAACTCTCGTTTGAGCATTGTGAAAATCCATAGGATTTAATCACTTCATCAAAACGCAGATTCAATCGTGAAGCTTGTTTAAGTCCATACAACGACTTCCTTAGCTTCTAGACCAAATGTTCTTCGCCCTTCTGCACATAACCTTCTGTTTGTTGCATATAGATGTCCCTACCTTCTTCAAGGTACCCGTTTAGAATGGCGGTTTTGACATCCATCTGCCACATTTCTAGGTCCTTTTGTGCTGCTATGGCTAGGAGTATACGAATGGATTTAAGCTTGGCTACCGGTGAGAAGGTCTCGTCATAGTCTACACCTTCTTTCTGACTATAACCCTTCACCACAAACCATACTTTGAAAGCTGTAATTTCACCATTCGCTCCTTTCTTTCTTTTGCATACTCATTTGCACCCTATGGCTCGACAGCCATCTGGAAAATCAGTTTTCTGGTATACATCCATAGCCGTAATAGATTCTATTTCCGAATCCATGGCGATCAGCCATTTGTCTGCATCTTTATCAGATACCGCCTCGTCATATGTCCAGGGATCGGTAGCATCCAGTCCATTTTCAGGGATCAAGTCTGAAGACTCTCCCACGAACATATACCTTTCGGGTTGGTGGATAACCCTCCCACTACGAAGAGGCATCTGAACTGTGTCACTAGTTAGCACAGTACGCGTTGGTCCCATACCTTGCATTAGTGGCAGTGTTGGTATAGCCTCACCTGTTATAGGTGGATTTACCATTACACTGGGCTTTCCTGATGGAATTTCTTCCTTGTCCTCAAGCTCGTGGAGGACAATTTCACTCTTGGATCTGTGGTTTCTTACATATTCGTCCTCCAAGAATCTTGCGTTGGTACTGACAACGACTTTCTGATTCTCAGGACAATAGAAATAACCACCTTTCGTTTGCCTGGGATATCCTACAAACATCATCAACTTACACCTACTTTCTAATAAATCAGGTTCCTTTGTCAGCACATATGCTGGACAACCCCAAACCCTCACTTTGTTCAAACATGGCTTTCGCCCATACCAGAGTTCCAGAGGTGTTTTAGGAACTGATTTAGAAGGTACCAGGTTAAGCAAGTAGGTCGCTGTCTCCAAGGCATATCCCCAAAACGAAATAGGCAAGCTTGCATAACTCATCATTGACCTGACCATTTCCAAGAGAGTTCTATTTCTTCTTTCTGCGACACCATTTTGTTGAGGGGTTCCTGGTGCAGTCCACTGGGATTGTTGGTCCTGATTTATCAGAGTCGTCGTGTTGAAACAGGGACACAAAATGCAGCGGAATAAATGAACATCACTTGCACTTACGTTTTTAAAGATTGTTTAAGCTCAAGATATGTTTAAGGTTTCTTCACATATATACACTCACTAGCAATATGACTGCTAGGTTATATGTGCGTAATTTGTACTGTTTTTGGAGTCTGAATTGAATGATTTGATGAGGATTAGGTGCACAAATCACACACATATCTATTCTTTTTGTTGATTTTCCTTCACTTGGTGTTCTAGAGTTGTTTTGAGTATGCAGGACATAAAACGTGCTAGAAACTCGAGTTTTGGAGCAAAATCGTAGCTGAGGGTGAAGTGAATACCGTTCGGGACACACACATCCCGTTCGGGACTGAAAAAGGGGCAAAAAGTTAGAAATTCGAGTCCCATCCCGTTCGGGACAGGCTTATCCCGCTCGGGACCCAAGCTCGGGAGGCTCCATTGCGTTCGAAACTTTAAAATTTGGCATGAATTTGAGGAGAAAAAATGGGAAGGCCGAAGCCCGTCCCGTTCGGGACCTATCCGTCCCGTTCGGGACCTGTCGGGGTTCTTCAGCGTGAAGTTTAATCCATCCCGCTCGGGATGGAAATTTTCAAAGGAAGATCCCGTTTGGGATCGAACTGCTGGGGCTGCGGATTTCTCAACTATAAAAGGCCAAGGGGTGTCACAAAATAAGGGTTCGACTTTTGAAAACCCTAGAGAGAAAAAGGCACGAAAAAGGAGCGAACTTCACGTCTCAAGGCTGGGAATCGAAGGTGGAAGGAAGTCTTGGAAGCTAGAATTGAAGACTCATCTTAAAAACACTATTCTTTCTTGTTTTCTCTTCCTCTTCTATGATTCAAATTGGGATTTTGATGTTTTTGCTTGTATTCATGAGTAGCTAAACTCATCGTTGAGGATTCGGATGTGATTGGGATTGATTTGAATATTGTTTGGATTTGAGTAATTGATATTTTCACGGGTTTGATTATTATTGTGGATTTGAATGTGCATTCCTTTCATGCTTGATCACCATGTGTTGGAAAGTATGCCTCAATGAACTAACTTGATAGGTTTGATAATTAGAGGGGATTGCAATAATAATTAGGTGTTGTTCCACTTAGAAGATAGGTGAATTGGCATCTAGGTTATTAAATTCTTGAGCTTCTGGGAGTTAATCGAGATTAATATACCTAGACTTAGGTTGAGATTGAGATTAATCTACGGTTGTTGCACCGGTACTAAGGGTAATAACTAGAGTTATGTGAATTGACCCAAATCATCTTATTAAAATTGTTTCGTAAAGTTAGCAAATCCAAGCATATTCATAATCTACCCCAATCCATCCTATGTTCCTCAACTATTCTCTCTTTGGTAATCTTAAGGCAGTTGTTTGGTATTTTATTTAATTGTTACATTAATCTTTAGAACTTTAGGTAGTTTATAATTGATCATTCAAAGTCATTTTATCGCGTCTAGATATTAAGTTCCATAATCAATCCCTTTTACTTAAACAACGGGCGAATTGAGTCTTCGTTTTCGATAATTTTTTACTTGATAAAAATACTGCATCAAGTTTTGGCGCCGTTGCCGGGGACTCAAGGTGTAGTTCGTTGTTTGATATTAGGGGATTTACGAGCTTGGTAGTCTAGATTTATTATATAGTTACTTAATTCTAGTTCTTGTTGGTGCAGGTGGTGCATGATTACAAGGGCTAAGGTAAAGAAAATACAAGAACAGGCAGCACAGGTAGTAGTGAAAGAAGACATGGCTGAGGAAGATCAAAGGAATGATAGACAGCTGATCGAGAATCTGCAAAGGCAGCTGGAAGAAGTCCGAGCCTAAGTTAACAATAACGCGGGGGAACGGTTGCGTAGAGAAGAAAGGAGAAATCCTCTTCAAAATCTGTTCCGACCTTCGAGGGGAGAATCTACTGATGGATTCAATTTGCGGACTGACGCTACTCATTTCGAGATCACACCCCAGCTCAGATGGTACAGAAGAATCAATTCGGAGGGAAACCTAATGAAGATCCAAACAGTCATATCACGCAGTTCCTGGAGGTGGCAGACATGATAAAGATCAATCAAGTCCCCCAAGAGCAAATCAGGATGTACCTATTTTCCTTCTCCTCGAAGGATGAAGCTAAGTCTTGGTTGATAGGATTGAAAAAGAATGAGATAAGAACATGGGCAGATCTGAAGGAGAAGTTTTTGCTGAAGTATTTCCCACCAGGGCTGACAGTGAAAAGGAAGGCAGAAATTCAGGCATTCAGCCAGCAATATGATGAGCCGCTGTACGAGGCATGGGACAGGTTTCGAGAGATGCTGCGGAAATGTCTAAAACATGGGATGTCTGATGCAGAAATCATTTGCCTCTTTTATGCTGGAGTAGATAATGACACACAACTCCGACTGGATAATATTGGCGGAGGAGACTTCCTTGATCTAGAGGAAGATGAGGCCATGAAGGCGATTGAAAAGCTGGCCGAAAACAGTTACAAGTGGCCGAAAGAAAGAAGGGATTATAGAGTTGTGAAGAGTGCCGCTGCTACAAGAGATCAGGAAGAGATAAAGGAAAAAATGGCTTCTTTGGAAACAAAGATGGATCTTCTTCTTTTGGATAGAGCTCAACAGCAACAACAGCAAATGGGGAGTTCCTCAAAGGGAGGAACTCAGATTCCAAATCAGTACAGCGAGATGGCTTCTTTGGAAACAAAGATAGATCTTCTTCTTTTGGATAGAACTCAACAGCAACAGCAGCAAATGGGGAGTTCCTCAAGGGGAGGAACTCAGATTCCGAATCAATACAGCAAGATGGCACAATTGGAAGCCCAGTTAGTTGATGATGTGAACTACATTGGCAGAGGAAATTATGGGAACTACCGAAGGCCATACTATCAGAATGATAACCCTCCATATCATCCCAATAACCGATTCCACCCGAATCTATCTTATGGGAATCCGAATAATGCTATGAATCCACCTCCTGGATTTGAGCAGCGAGGAGAAGGATCGAATCAAGGGAATGGGGGTGATAATCTGAGGAGGCAGTATGGGCAGCAGGACAGAAGAGGACAAAGTTAGAGAGAAGAGGAACTTGAGAAGAGATTTGATAAATACGACAGTATGATGACAGAAATGCAGAATCAGATCTCTATGATTACTAAGCATGTGAGCGGGAGTCATAAGCAGGGGCAGTTTCCCAGCGATACTGAAGCCAACCCGAAGAAGAATTGCAGTGCTATAACCACAAGAAGTGGTAGGTCATATGATGAGCCCAGTAACCCCACAACGGGTAAAGACAAACAAGGGCACCAGGATAAAATTTCAGAAGAGGAGGAGATTGAAACAGAAGTGACTCCCCAGCTAGTCAAAACACAAAAGGGGAGCACATCTGAGGAAATTTCCAAGGGAAGCAACATACCCTTTCCTCAAAGACTTGCGAAGAATAAGTTGAGCAAGCAATTTGCAAGGTTTCTAGACCATTTGAAAAAGGTGCAGATTAACTTGCCACTGCTGGAGGTTTTGCAAGATATTTCTGGTTATGCCAAGTTCCTGAAGGAATCGGTGACACAAAGAAGGAGATTTGGAGAGTTCAAGACAGTGAACTTGTTTGAAGAGTGCAGTGCAGTGATCCAGAAAAAGATGCCTATCAAGAGGCAAGATCCGGGGAGTTTCACCATCTCCTGTGTCATTGGTGGGTTGGAGTTTAGCCATGCACTGTATGATTCGAGTGCGAGCATTAATTTGATGCCGCTATATATCTTCAATAGACTGCAAATTGGGGAGATCAAACCTACCACCATTACTCTGCAAATGGCAGATCGCTCTCTATCACAGCCGAAAGGAATTGTAGAAGATGTTCTGGTCCGAGTCAAGGATTTTATATTCCCAGCGGACTTTGTAGTTCTGGATATGGAGGAAGACAAGAATGTGCCGCTAATTCTAGGGATACCATTCTTGCGCACTGGAGGAGCCTTGATTGATGTGAGGGAAGGAGAGCTGACTCTCCGTTTCAACGACCAGAAGATTATATTCTCCATCTCAGATGCAATGAAGAAGCACGAGGACAGGTATGGCGAGTGCAACAACATTGAGGTAATATCTTTCCCTTTGTCTTTTGGTCATGAGAAGAAAGATGCTCTGGAGGAGGTTATTCATGACTCTCTGCACTCTAACCTTGATTTTGATGAGCTTTATGAGATTTGTGATGAGTTGCTAGAGATGGTGAAAGCGTTGGAAGATGCACCAGAGGTCAAACCAAAGCAGGATGTGAAGTTTCTGGAATTGAGGACTAAGGAGGAGGAGCTAGAGGCGAGATTGAAGAAGGAACAGAGCAAGATCAAAGCCCCAGTGGTGGAGTTGAAGGAATTGCCAGATAGCCTCCGATACATCTTCCTTGGGGAGAAGGACACGTATCCAGTCATTATTAACTCTGCATTGTCTGACGTGGAGATTGAAAAGCTGAAGAGGGTCCTGAGGATGCACAGATCAGCTATAGGGTGGCAGATTTCCGACATAAGGGGGATCAACCCGTCTATTGTGATGCATAAAATTATTCTAGAAGAAGGGAGCAAGCCAAAGAGACAACCTCAAAGGAGACTGAATCCGAAGATGCAAGAGGTGGTGAAAAAGGAGGTGATGAAGCTGCTGGATAATAATATCATCTATGCTCCGAGTGATAGTGAGTGGGTCAGCCCGACTCACATGGTATCGAAGAAAGGGGGATTCGAGAAGGTTATCAAGCCTGGAGGAGAAGAAGTGATTGAGAGATCAACTACCGGATGGCGTTTCTGCATTGATTACAGGGCTTTAAATAATGCTACTCTTAAAGATCATTTTCCGTTACCTTTTATTGATCAAATGCTTGACCATCTTGCAGAAAGTCTCATTATTGCTTCTTGGATGGATACTCTGGATACAATCAGATTGTGGTGGCACCTGAAGACCAGCACAAGACAGCCTTCACCTGTCCCTACGGGATTTTTGCCTATCGGAGGATGCCCTTTGGGCTGTGCAATGCACCGGCGACTTTTCAAAGGTGTATGATGTCCATCTTTCATGGTCTTATTGAAAATATTATGGAAGTCTTTATGGACGATTTTTCTGTGTTTGGTTTGTCTTTTGATGATTGCTTAGAGAATTTAAAAACTGTGTTGCAGAGATGTGAGGAGACTAACCTTGTATTAAATTGAGAAAAATGTCATTTCATGGTTAGAGAGGGAATCATATTAGGACATAAGGTATCTAGTAGGTGGATAGAGGTTGATAAGGCTAAAGTGGTAGCAATTGAACAACTCCCTTTGCCTAAGACAGTTAAAGGGGTTAGGAGTTTCTTGGGACATGTTGGGTTCTATAGGAGATTTATCCAAGATTTTTCCAAGATAACCAAACCCTTGTGTAGTTTGCTAGAGAAAGATGTCCTCTTTGAATTTAGTGAAGACTGTGTGAAGGCTTTTGAGAGGTTGAAAAACGCATTAGTAACAGCTCCTGTGTTAGTGACTCCGGATTGGGAGGAGGATTTTGTTTTAATGTGTGATTCTAGTGACTCTGAGGTGGGGGTAGCTCTTGGACAGATTAGGGATAAAATTTTTTAGAGTTATTGCCTATGCTAGCAAAACATTAAATCCTACTCAATTGAATTACACTGTGACTGAGAAAGAATTACTTGCTGTTGTTTATGCCTATGATAAGTTTCGTGCTTATTTAATAGGCGCAAAATCTGTAGTTTACACTGATCATGCAGCAATTAGATACTTGTTTGCTAAAACTGATTCGAAGCCTAGGTTGCTCAGATGGATTTTGCTTTTACAAGAATTTGACATGGAAATTAGGGATAAGAAAGGTTGTGAGAATGTAATTGCAGATCATCTTTCTAGGTTAGAGAATCCAGTTGAGGGCGACAATCAGGATAGGTTGATTAAGGAAGATTTTCCTGATGAGAGGATTATGACTGTAGCTGTTGCTAGTGTTCCATGGTATGCAGATTTCTGTAATTTTTTGGTTGCAGGTGTATTACCTCCTGATTTGGAGCCGTATCAGCGGAAGAAATTTTTGAAGGAAGCCAAGTACTACTATTGGGAAGAATCGTACTTGTTCCGCAGGTGTGCTGACGGTATTATCCGTAGGTGTGTTCATCAGAGCGAATGGGGGAAGATCATAGAAGAATGCCACCATTCGGTAAGTGGGGGTCATTTTGGTGCGAACCGAACCGCATTGAAGGTACTATCTTGCGGTTTTTATTGGCCTTCTATTTTTAAAGATTGTATTGCTATGGTTCGAGCTTGTGATAGATGTCAGAAGATGGGGAATATAACCCGGAGGGATGAGATGCCCCAAAAGATCTTTATTGAAGTGGATATATTTGATGTTTGGGGCATTGACTTTATGGGCCCTTTTCCACCAGCGTTTGGGTTTAAATATATTCTTCTTGTTGTGGACTATGTGTCTCGATGGGTAGAGGCCATACCCGCTGTTACTAATGACTCTCAAGTGGTACTAATGACTCTCAAGTGGTGCAGATTTCTGTAATTTTTTGGTGGCAGGTGTATTACCTCCTGATTTGGAGCCGTATCAGCGGAAGAAATTTCTGAAGGAAGCCAAGTACTACTACTGGGAAGAATCGTACCTGTTCCGCAGGTGTGCTGACGGTATTATTCGTAGGTGTGTTCATCAGAGCGAATGGGGGAAGATCATAGAAGAATGCCACCATTCGGTAAGTGGGGGTCATTTTGGTGCGAACCGAACCGCATTGAAGGTACTATCTTGCGGTTTTTATTGGCCTTCTGTTTTTAAAGATTGTATTGCTATGGTTCGAGCTTGTGATAGATGTCAGAAGATGGGGAATATAACCCGGAGGGATGAGATGCCCCAAAAGATCTTTATTGAAGTGGATATATTTGATGTTTGGGGCATTGACTTTATGGGCTCTTTTCCACCATCGTTTGGGTTTAAATATATTCTTCTTGCTGTGGACTATGTGTCTCGATGGGTAGAGGCCATACCCGCTGTTACTAATGACTCTCAAGTGGTGCTTAAGTTTTTACAGGCGTTAGTTGCTCGGTTTGGCATTACCAGAGCTTTGGTGAGTGATGGAGGCAGTCACTTCTGCAACAAACTCATGGATAAACTTCTGGCGAGATATGGGGTGCAACAAAGAGTAACAACAGCCTATCATCCGCAAGCCAATGGGCAGGCTGAGCTGGCCAATCGAGAGATGAAGCAGGTGCTGGAGAAGACAATATTGAGTCGGAAGGACTGGAGTAAGCGACTTGATGAGGCTTTGTGGGCCTACCGAACAGCCTTCAAGACACCCATCGGCATGTCCCCATACCAATTGGTTTATGGTAAATCCTGCCATCTTCCGATTGAAGTTGAGCATAAGGCGTTTTGGGCCATCAAGACATTGAACTTGGATTTTCTGAAAGCTCAGGGGGATCGGGTGCAGAAGTTGAATGAGCTCGATGAGTGGAGACACGAGGCATATGAGAGCACGAAGTTGTGCAAAGAGAGAGCCAAACGATTTCATGACCGACAGATTTGAGTGAAGAAGTTCTACAAAGGTGATATGGTTCTTCTCTTTAATTCTCGTTTGAAATTGTTTTCGGGTAAATTCCATTCTCGTTGGACAGGGCCATACAAGGTGCGAGAAGTGTTTGAGAATGGTACTTTGGAACTGGCGACTGAAGATGGCCACTACTTCAAGGTGAATGGGCACCAGGTTAAGCGATTTCACACTTCCGAGCAACCTCGAACTGTGAATGAAATCTCCCTTACATGAAGGTAAGTAGGTAAGTTTGTCGATCTCCCGACGTTAAATGCAGCGCTTCTTGGGAGGCAACCCAAGTTAGATTTACTTATCTTGTTTCGTTAATAGATTAGCATGCATTTGTTTTGATATTGTTTTGCATTGTATCAAGTTTGGGGGGAACTCTATGTTACTAATGTTGTTGGAAGTTGATTGGAGTGCCGTAGGGACGAAAACACTTCATTTTGGGGGAAAAATACGCGAAGGGCCATGACAAATCCCGAGCGGGACCATTTTATTCCGTTCGGGATGCAAAAAATCAAAAAAATCACTGTCGGGTCGAGGTCAATCCCGAGCGAAACCAACCAGTCCCGCTCGGGACGCGTAACTTGTGGACGAGCTTGACATATCCCGAGCGGGAGCTTCACATCCCACTCGGGATAGGAATTTGCGCGAAAAATCGGAAAAGCCGTGGGGCATCCAGAGCGGGACCAGTTTTTTGTGGGCCGCGAACCGGTCCGATCAAGCCGTCCCGAGCGGGATAGGGTTGTACCGCTCGGGACGGGTCGCGAGTATATATAGGTGTGCCGCGCGGAATCAGATTTTCTCACCCTTTTTCTTCCTACCAAATGGTATTTCCTTTCTTTCTCTTGCATTCCTTCGATTTTTTGGCGATTATCAGGTGATTTCTCCTCCCTTTTCATGTTTCTTTCATGTTTTTGTTGAATTTTGCAAGTTTGAACAATTGATTTGGGGATTATTCATGCTTAGACTCCTCACCTAGGGTTTTATGGTTAATGCACATAAGGTGTTCGATTTAAGGCCTCAATACATGTTTGGTGTTGGAATTCTATATATGTTGCGAATTTGGGCACAATTTCTTGATGTTGAAGTTGATTGGGGGAAATTTTGCGAAAATTGGGGGTGATTTATTATCCTTGCATTATTTAGGGCTTGGTTTATTTTCTTAAATTGTTAATGTACTCATGTGAGATTGTGGGTTTATGATTATGTCTAGATAAATCCTTCATGTACATGATAGATTGTGGGGGAATTATTTGTGCTTTGAAGTTGTGAAATTGTGAAGTTTTGGATATCTCATGGATTGAATGGGTTAATGATTTGTTGGTTTGATTGTTGCAGAGAATATGGCACCCAATTCCAGTGTGGCACGCCCCTCTAATTTCACCGATGATGAGTACAAAACACTTAAGGCCTTAAGCAAGTGTGTGGTTCACGGTTCTAAATACCCCTGCCCAACTACTCTTACCACATTGACAATCCAGGAGGATGTCGAAACCTTGTTGAGGAATATTGGATGGGACGCTTTGCTTGACAAAAGGTGGCCGGCGTTTGAGGAGCAGACGAGGGAATTTTTGGCTTCCGCTTCTGTGCGAAGGAGCCCCGGAAACTGGCCTAGCCACCTAACATTCAAAATGGAGGGCAAAAGCTACACTTTGGAGCGTGCACAGCTCGATGCTATTTATGGCTGTGCAGAGGAATCAAGATACGTCCCCGAGGAGGACTTCCATCCCAAGGATTTCTGGCAAATGATTTCCGGCGAGACTGTTTTGGGCACTCTACGGATGAAGCTGGTTAAGGGCTCTCTCATTGGGAGCCCGATCCTGCGTTACATCCACAAGAGCGTTGCTAACTCCGTCTCCGGCCGCCATGAGAGCAACAACGTCATCATGTCAGAGCTTTTTCTGCTCCATTTTTTACTTGCTGGAGCCCCTTTCTCCATGGCCGCTGTAGCCATGGACAATTGGAGCCGACACCCCATCCGCACCAACATTTATTTTGGGGGCCTGATCACTCCCATCCTCGACCACTTCTAGATCCCGAGGAGAGGGACGGAGGAGCCACCGTCTGTGGTGGACTTCCCGGTGCTTACCTTGGCGAAATACATATCTGTTCTCCGGGAGAATGCCTTTTTGTATAAGGTGGTCGGCGATGCTTGGTTGATTTTGCCTAATACTGCTACCACCACCATTATTGCTCCCGATTCTGAGGCAAACCTTTTGTTGGACTCACCCGAGCACAGAGCCATAAGGTACAGAAAAGGCCGAGATGGGACGTATGGGAGTTATGAGCACACTATCCCTGTCCAGGAGGACAATGAGGAGGAGTCCAATGATGAGGAGGAGCCACAGCGCGAGCAGGGCGCCGGGACGTCTTTCGCTGGAGGCCATCGCCCTTGGCGGACTGAGATGATGGAGATGATGCAGAGCATGTCATCTTCTATGGCCGGACTGGACATGAGGATGGCCGGCTTGGCGACTGAGGTGATCGGACTGAGAGCTGATATGGGTACCCAGAGGACTTGGATGGAGCAAAGATTTGATGGAGTGAACACTAGATAATCCGGCGTCGAGACTGAGCTGAACGACTTGATTGCTCAGTTTCCTGCTTACTATCGGAGGTGCAGGAGGAATGATGATGCTCTGGGCTCTACCCAGCAGTTATCACCGTCTTTCCGCCTTTTCAACCTTAGTCGTCTTCGGACTAAGTTGGGGGGGGGGGGGTTGGACGGAAGCCGGTTCTCTCTCTATCCCTATCCTTTTACTTGTTATGTTGGAACTGATTTACCTGTTTTCTATTGTACTGAACACCTAGTTAGTTGAGTTAGGATTCATTTATTGTACTTGTTTTGAAGTAGTTCGATTTGGTTGTAAAATGATTAATCTTTGAATGATGGAAGTTGTTGATATTTGGAAATTGTTGGTTTTTGCTGTTTGCTATGGTGATGATACAGGTGGATAGAGCTTTAACAAGCGGAACCATGCCGAATTTTTTTTTGTTTTCTACCTGGTAAACTGTCGAAAGTGGGGTACATACACTCTTACATTTAACTCTCACACTTAGCATGAATTGAATGATTTATTCTGAATTTGAGTACTTGCAAGTGAGGTATGCTTGATTGTGATAACTTAGGCTTGAGATTGAATTCGTGACGAGGCATGAACATGATTTGAATCGTTTGAGCTCATGATAGGGCGGAATAACTTGAAATTGATGCATGCTTTTGGTTGAACAAATTTGGCATTTGACGTCATGTTATATTCATGATTAGAACTCAACAACTTTAAACTTGTGAGGTTTGAGCCTAATGAGTCCATTTTATCTCATTTTTGATTGGTTGTGAGAGGCGAGCACAAGCAGAATGAGTAGAGTCTGTCAATGCCACATAGTTTAACATGTTACATTGAACTAGAAAATGATCTTAGGCCATTCTTTCTTAGTACCTACCTTTGATATTATTGGAGTATAAGGTGGAAACATAATTGCCCTAACCATTGTTTCGGAGCCACTTTGAGCCTTGAATTCTTTCATGTGTATTTAGGAACAAGTTGTGGGTTGGGATGAGTTGAGATAAGAAGAAGTGAGTGCTTGGATTGAATTCTGTGTGTGAGTTGAAATCATGATTGAAAAAAAAAATATATTGTGTGGGAAAGAGAAAAAGAAAAGTGAAAAGAAAAAGAAAGATAAGAAAAATAATTGAAAGAAGGTTTGAATGCATATTAAGGAAAAAAAAAAGTGAGAACTCATCAGATTGTAGAAGAGAAGTATGCACTTATGTGTTGAAGGGTTGATTGGTTGAATGTTGAGAAAAGGGTTGGGATGAGTGAGTCACTTTTGCCTAAAACACCCTACCTGTTAGTAAGCCACGTTACAACCTGATAAAAGTCCTATTTGATTCTAGGACGATGTTTCAATGTGAGCAAATGTGGCAGAGATGAACGATATGAATGACACTTGTGTACTTGTGCTTCAGTGAAAGAAAGAAAATTTTTTACCTTATACAGCCGAGTGTGAGTGTTACACCTTATATGATCACATGCCGGTAAGGTTGAGTTCGTTGCATTAATCTAAACATGGTAGATAATGAAAAATTTGTGCAGTGAAATATGCATTGATAGATAGTGGTGAGCCGTGAAGCATTGCACCAAGCGAATGAAAATCTAGTTTTTGTTTTTGATTGAGGACAATCAAAGGTTTAAGTTTGGGGGGTTTGATATGTGCGTAATTTGTACTGTTTTTTGAGTCTGAATTGAATGATTTGATGAGGATTAGGTGCACAAATCACACACATATCTATTCTTTTCGTTGATTTTCCTTCACTTGGTGTTCTAGAGTTGTTTTGAGTGTGCACGACATAAAACGTGCTAGAAACTCGAGTTTTGGAGCAAAATTGTAGCTGAGGACGAAGTGAATCCCGTTCGGGACACACACGTCCCGTTCGGGACTGAAAAAGGGGCAAAAAATCAGAAATTTGAGGCCCATCCCATTCGGGACAGGCTTATCCCGCTCGAGACCCAAGCTCGGGAGGCTCCATTGCATTCGGAACTCAGAAATTTGGCATGAATTTGAGGAGAAAAAATGGGAAGGCCGAAGCCCGTCCCGTTCAGGACCTATCCGTCCCGTTCGGGACCTGTCGGGGTTCTTCAGCAAGAAGTTTAATCCATCCCGCTCGGGTTGGAAATTTTCAAAGGAAGATCCCGTTCGGGATCGAACTGCTGGGGCTGCGGATTTCTCAACTATAAAAGGCCAAGGGGTGTCACAAAATAAGGGTTCGACTTTTGAAAACCCTAGAGAGAAAAAGGCACGAAAAAGGAGCGAACTTCACGTCTCAAGGCTGGGAATCGAAGGTGGAAGGAAGTCTCGGAAGCTAGAATTGAAGACTCATCTTAAAAACACTAAGCTTTCTTGTTTTCTCTTCCTCTTCTATGATTCAAATTGAGATTTTGATGTTTTTCATTGTATTCATGAGTAGCTAAACTCATCGTTGAGGATTTGGATGTGATTGGGATTGATTTGAATATTGTTTGGATTTGAGTAATTGATGTTTTCAAGGGTTTGATTATTATTGTGGATTTGAATGTGCATTCCTTTCATGCTTGATCACCATGTGTTGGAAAGTATGCCTCAATGAACTAACTTGATAGGTTTGATAATTAGAGGGGATTGCAATAATAATTAGGTGTTGTTCCACTTAGAAGATAGGTGAATCGGCATCTAGGTTATTAAATTCTTGAGCTTCTGGGAGTTAATCGAGATTAATATACCTAGATTTAGGTTGAGATTGAGATTAATCTACGGTTGTTGCACCGGTACTAAGGGTAATAACTAGAGTTATGTGAATTGACCCAAATCATCTTATTGAAATTGTTTCATAAAGTTAGCAAATCCAAGCATATTCTTAATCTACCCCAATCCATCCTATGTTCCTCAACTATTCTCTCTTTGGTAATCTTAAGGCAGTTGTTTGGTATTTTATTTAATTGTTACATTAATCTTTAGAACTTTAGGTAGTTTATAATTGATCATTCAAAGTCATTTTATCGCGTCTAGATATTAAGTTCCATAATCAATCCCTTTTACTTAAACAACGGGCGAATTGAGTCTTCGTGTTTGATAATTTTTTACTTGATAAAAATACAGCACCAGTAGGTTTCAAATCCTACTTAGAATTGTAAGTAATAAAACAATAAGAACACAATATTTATAGTGGTTCGATCCAAATAAATCTACGTCCACTCCTTAGCCGAATCGCTAAGAATTTCACTAGAAAAGTATACAAAATACAAGGAATTGCCGAAAACTTGTAGTAGGCGGTGAACTTTTGAACCGGCCACGGCAAAGCTATCCTCCGTCACTTCGTCCTTCTCAGATCACAGCTTCGGCCATGTCAAGGGCTAAACCTTTGTAAAACTTGTCCTACACTGTCGTGAAGCTTTTATAGTTTGCTTCTGAACTTTTCAGATTTTCGGCTATTTCCCGTCAGAGTCAATCCCTTACAGAAAATAACCATTGGATCCTCTTAGGATGGAAGGTAACCCAATGATTGAACATTCTCAACTGAAGTTAAGGAATCTCTAAAAAGAAGTGTCAGATATTCAATGGAAGACACTTCTGGTTGTTGGGATCTTTGAATACTCTTCATCTCGTGCTCTCAACTGACTACTTTTCACTTGTTCACTTTGTCAAAGGAATCTCACACTTAAGATGTTTGCGAATGTCGGTAGTGATAGAAGCAGTAGTTGTCTTTCACTTTTGGACTTATCTTTTATACTTGGAGATTCAAACTTTGAATCTCCATATCTATTAGACACAACGGCTCCTTCGTCCAAGAGTGGTTTGACATTTTCATTTACTTTTGGCGTCGTATAGTATTTTCTGAAATACTTTGGGAAAGCGTTGTCCTTCGTGTGTACTTTTTTTAGAACGGGAGTATGGCATTTGCTCTTGACTGTCTTGCTCTGCTAAGCTCCTTTAACACGGTCTGCTAGATGGGTATCCTTAGAATTTTGCTAGTTATGTATGTGACTGCTGATGCCTTAGCAAAGTTAAGCACTTGATTCATTTGGTTTCTGATTGCTATCTTTAGCAATCTGCTATAAGCTAGCAAATGTTGACTCCTTCAGCATTCTGCTAATCTTCTTTCGACTGCTGAGTATGTACCTTTTAGCAGTCTCTCCTTATAGTATATGATTGCTAACGCCTTAGCAATCATTCTCTTTAGCACTTGATTGCTAGCGACTTTATCGATGATCTGCTGGATGTTAGCAAATGCTAACTCCTTAGCATTCTGCTATCACATGTCTCCTAGCATATATCATTCTTCGATGTCTGTTGGGAGAACTTCTAGCACGCTAGTCTATTACAACTCAATACTTGGCATATACAGGACATTACAAGATATGCTAGACTAACTAGAACTCAGCAATGATCGACGAAAGGCTAAGGCTTTGATTCAACAAAAACTATTACAAATTTGATCCTAAAGGGAGAATTGCAAAATAATTCCCAACAATTTCCCCCTTTTTGGTGCGATCAAAGCCTACTATCGATTGCTGAGACTCAGTAGATAGAAATCTGAGGATTATAATATTTTAGCTAGACAAACTATCTCAAAATTTTATCCACGAATTTGTCAAGAAATTCCTTGCTTGCTATACGTTCAGCAGCCTCCATCTCTAGTTCCTTAGCAATCCTCTCATTTTCTTCTTCAAGCATCTTGATTTTCAGCTCCATTTCTTTCTACCTTAGCTCTTCCAGAGCTCTTCTCTTCTCTTCCTTAGCAGCAGCTCGAGCTTCTTCTGCTTTCTTCCTCTCAGCAGCCTCAACAATCGTCCTTGTTTACCCCTCTTTGATTGCATCCAAAAATGTGGAGGAGAAGGTATTAACTTTAAGTTCCATCTGCTGCTTGTGCTCTGCTACATCTTCCTTTACTTCTTGGACAGTAGCCTTTACCGAAGAGATGTCGTTCTTGACCGTAGTAACATCGGTCTTAACGTTGGCAATCTCTCTCCTAATGTCTGTCGCTTCCATCACCACTCTCTCAGACATGGTGGATACAGCACTTTGGACAGCCATCTGAACCACGGAATTTAGATAGGTTGGGAAGTCATGAGTGTTGACCGGAGTAGCTAAGAATGAAGAGGTGGTAGGGATAATGAGTGCTCGATTCCTAGCAGCGTGGGTAGAGATCTCTTCCATTGCTTCATCTGTGGTTACTTGTTCAACATTATGAGCTCCATCGGTAGTGACTAGCATATACACTGCCTCTTCGATACCCTTCAGATACTCTGCTTCAGCAGCAACCATTTCAGCTTCCTCTAGCATCCATGCATTTGCTTGTTCTAGTTCCAACGCATAAGCCCGCAATTCCTCATTTCTATTGCGATACTTGATCATCTCAAGCTTTTGGGCTTCGCGCTCTTCTTCCTCTCGGATAGCGGCTAATCGAGCCTGCAACCTCGCTTCCTTGATCTTTGCGTATTCAGCTTGGCATCTCTTATATTCAGTAGCTGCTCTGGCTTGACGCTTGGATAATTGAATGTGAGCATCAGACAAGCCATCCGGTGCGAAGGTAGACTTCGGCAAGGAATGAGAAGAGGTTGCTCGTCGGTGAGCCTTGATGATTTGAAGTCTGGCAAGGGCGGCCTTATCATGATACTGCTTGGCACAAGGAGATTGATCCATCCAATTATTCGCCCATTGTTCCTCACGCCTCCAAAAATTCAGACCTTTCCACGCCATCATCAACTCTCTTTCCTCTACGCAGAGCTCACGCGAAATGTAGTCATATTTCTTCCATCGCCTTAACTCACGTCCCAATATATCTCCTTCTTCGGTTCCTTCCTCTAATTCTCCAGCAAAAACTTCCTCTATCTCCTTTTCAACCATTATCTCCACAAATTCTTCAATTTGTTGTCCAAAAAATTCAAAATCTGAGTTTACCTGTTCTTCTGGTGATGTCTCAGCGCACCACTGGGAGAACCTCCTCAATTTGAATCTGGGACCGGGAAGTCCATTGAATGGCAGTCGAAGTTGATCACTGCACTCCGTGGAGATCTTCCTCAAGGTCTTCGCATTATAAACATCCTTAGATTCTCTGTCAGAATCGGTCTCGGAGAAGCAGGTGGGGATGGAACCTTCATCTTCTTCTATCTCAGCAGCGGAAGGACCTTCCTCAGAATTTGCTAACTTTATACTAACAGATGATCTTTCCTCAGCAGTTTGTGGAGAGCTAACGACTTGCTCAGCACCTGAGCGCCCATCCACGTAAGCAATTTGCTCAACATGTAAATCTTCAGCACTCCCTGCCTCATCATCTGCTTGCTTTTCTGCTCCAGAAGGACCAGCTTCTGGATTTCCTGGTAGCCTTCTGAGAGGGATCTCCTCATCTGAACTGCTGCATGGCTCCAGAATTGGTTCACGGATTTCAACATTGTTGCCCTTGAGCGTAGGAGGCTCATTAAATTCTCCAGCCTGAAGCGCTTCCTCAAACTCCTTATCTGTCATGACCTCCTGTTCTGGTATAATTGCTCCTTCAGCATCACCTACAAGGATGAAAATGGTGATCCGTCCACCTTCTATGCCTTTGCCTTTCCTTGTGGCATTACCTTCTGTAAACCCCTCTACTAGCAGCTGAGCACCTTTCTTTTGAGCCTCACGCTTCTCAGCGGTTTGCTTGATTCATTTGAATTCTTGATCTCTTGCTTCGAACATCATCTCACTTACAAACTTCTTGTATTGTCTTGTTTCAATCTCCTTTTTCTTAGCATCACACATTCTCTTGGTTTCCCTTATTCCTTTTAGACGTTCAGCCAGGCATCTGGAGGACAGAGGGGTGTTGTCCAATTTCTCTTCAGCAGCCTTCTTCTGTGCTGCGGCTTCAACAGCCTTCTTCTGTGCTGCGGTTTTTTCTGAGTCCTCTTCCTCTGAAATTAGGACTAGTTTCCTTCTCGTCCGCTTTCTTGCTTTCTTTTCTAGAGAAGTGATGTCAGATCTCTTCTTCTTCGGATATTCAAGTGTGATGGCACCTAGGAGAAGGGGAGGTTGTTCTGCTTTATTTGTGGTCATGATCTCGTTGATCTGGTCCACTGGTAGATCCCCCAATTTGACTATCTCCTCGAGATTCCGAAACCATTGCTCTGTCTCGGCATTCTTCTTTAGTAAAGCAACCTCTTCTTCAGACACAGGGATGGCAGGCTGCAGCACTTGATATCCCAAACTGCTTTCATCTGATTCCTCAGGAGATGTAGGTTTGTCCTTATCCACATTTGATTTTCCAGTCAGCTTACGAGGTTTTTTTAAACTTAATGCTTTTGCCTCCTTCCTTGTCGTTGTGATGTAATCCGTGGGTAGAAGCTTCACACCTCGATCAATCCCTTTGTGTGTAAACAACGTCTCTAGATTTTGCTGATCTTTAGGCCAAAATTAACATTAGATGAGAACGTCCCATCTATGGCCATGTGGTCATTCTTCCGAGCATGCTAAGCCCATCGCTCGAAGAAAAATTCAGCCCAATTGCCTTTGACGTTGTCATTCAATGCCATCATAACAGCATACTTCTTAGCAGATAGCTTTGAATATGAACCAGCATCACACTGGAGCATTTTAATCACTATCTCAGCAAGAATCTTGTAATCATCTGTCAGAGTGTTAATAGGGGTAGCAACCCTAAATGTGATAATCTGCCCCTTTTTGTCTTTTAACTCCCAGGCTTTTTCCATAGATTCCAGTGCCTCTCCATCTCAGCCATATCGTTCACCTTATACTGAGAGATTCTTTCCCCATAATTTTGAAGCCCAAAGGACCTCGAAAGGAGTTCGGCACTTACTTCTACAATATTGCCATAAACCGAGGTTTTGAATGATTTCTGGGCATCATTCATCATAGCCCTAGCGTAGAATTCAGAAACCATGTGAGGATGGAAGTGATTAGGTTCAGCGGATAGGTATTTTACAGCAATTCGGAGTCAAGGATCTTCATGATCCATTCTGGAATGTGAGTAGCGGCATGAGGCATATAGAGAATCCTGTCCTTCATGATTTGGGCTAGACACCTCTGTTCCTTTGTTCGGCCGGACAATGCCTTCTTCTGAGCCATAACTACCAGTTGACCATAAGGAATCGATTCATCAATATCTTCCTTCTTCACTATTCCAGTGAAGCCAGGCACATGTCGCGCATGCAGTGGTGACCCTGTGATAGGTGGGTAAATGAAGGTAGGTGGAGAAACGTGGGGCAAGGGGGAACGATTATCTGATTCAGGTTTAATATTTGATTCAGGATTTTGGGTAGATGAAGAGGAAGGATTTTCCTCCATTGATTTTGAGCTTTCCACCATGGATTTTGAGTTAGGGTTTCAGGGATGGTTTATGAGCGGGATTTTGTGAGAGGGTAAGGCTCGGGAGTTAGGAAAAAAAAATTCAAATTTCTGTCGTCTTAAAAAGGTATGTTTGGGACAAAGATACGTATATATACCTTCTGATGTTTAATCCACCGGTTTGGAGTTTCTCTTTAGTGGATATAATCAACGGTTTAGATGAGGAGCGTCTCTCCGTATGGTTTCCCATACTCCGAAACGTACTTGATTGCTTTAGTCATGGCTTCTCCTGATTCATCGCAGCCACTTGCATGCATTAAATGCATTTGACAGGTCTCATCTAATTAAAAATCCACAATAACAAGCGATCCCCAATCTTCTCATATACGCTTCTGAGATTTGCTGAGAGCTCGGACTCAGCAGTCAGCTGGCGTGGAATATAGCAGGCTGACATGGATTAGCAACATCTATGTGGCATCCCTTCCCAGTTCATAGTCAGCTTCTTAGATATGTTGAGTGTGATATACAACATTAAACATAACGTGATGAAATAATCGAGCCATTCCCCGGCTGATCACAATCCATCATATCATCCTCCGAATAGACGTGTAATGCTTATCTGGCAATTCATCTCTCTCCGCGACTCTTTGTCTTCTATTCATATTTGAACACTTCTGTTTCCGATAAGACAAGCACTTTATGTGACGATTTCTCTCTCTGTGCGACTGCTCGAATGCCGAGAGAAATGATGATCCGACGTGATCCTCCAAAAGAATATGTCCCGTCGATAAATAGCAAAACAGGATCCAAATGGGCTTATAAATAGCACGTCTTGAGACTCTCTTCGTATATCTTCTTGCATTCCACTTCTCTCTCATTGTTCTTTACTCTTAAAAGAAATAACTCTCTCTTTTGCAAACATGAATCCCTCCTCCATACTGTATGTGCCAAGGAATTAAGTCCTTTGTGAGTCTGGCTTGTATTTTGAGTATGAGGCGAATTACAGGGTGGCTGAGACAGTAATGTCCAGTCTCCAGCATAATGGCCTTGGAAAGTTTGTCCGTGTCACGCCGCATAGTTTCCATAGGGCTCACATGCAACACTTCCTCCGGACGTGTGATTCTGAGGGAGACACTATCTATGGTGTCTTCTGGAATCAATTGATCAAGTGGACGCCTAAGTCGTTCGCTTCGAACATCAGACTTCCTCGGGGTCCGTTGTCTGTAATGGACTACCTTGGGAGGGAGACGGCTCCAGAGTGGACGGCATGGGAGAAGTGGAGGGACTCTCCTTTGTTCGAATTCTCTCCCACTCCTTCAGCATATGGCCTTCAGACCCCATACAGGGTCATTTTTCACATTATCTACCGCATGATTGTTGGCGACGATCCTGACAATATGACCTTTACTCGGGAGATATGGAAGGCGATGATGGCTTTTGATGATAAGGCAGAGGTAGATTGGGCGGCCTTCGTCTTCCAGGGAGTGCGGAAGTGCGTGCGAAACTATCCTAATCAGCCTCTCCCTTATGGGATGCACCTTAGTTGGCTGCTTGAGCAGAGGTTCCCAAATCTAATCTTAGGGGAAGGGATTTCTATCCCTTTAAGCCTCTGCCTCCTTACTGAATCCGTTGTAACCCTCATTTTCAATGTAATTAATGTTTTCCACTTTTTGTTGTTCAGTAATGAAAGTATATTTTCCTTTCATGCGTTGATCTTGTCTTTTGCATTTTCCATGCTTCAACATAATCTCCATAAACTTCAGCAGATCAACCAAGAAGATTTAGAATAACTCCTTCACACATTAATGACACATTAAAATGTCAAGATTCACAAACAGTTGATCTTCGCCTTGGATCATATGCTTCGCAGATCCATTATCTCTGCTGACCATTTGACACGATATCTCCAACTCTGCTGAGAGCTCAACATACTTCTCCTCAGTAAATATGCTTAGCAGCAAGTATACATAATGTGATATGTGATTTTATCACTTTCTCCAGAAATCCAAGAAGTCCATAGATAGTGAGAATAACATCTCATTCATCAGCCTTATCCAATTCCGTAAGACCCAACTTAATGCATAACTCCTTGAATCTGGATTCTGCTAGAGGTTTAGTAAAGATATCTGCTATCTGATCCTCAGTGCATATATATCGCACATCAATGTCCTTCTTTTCTTGATGGTCTAGGATGAAGTGATGACGAATATAAATATGTTTAGTCCTCAAATGATGGACTGGATTCTTCGTAATGCACATGGCACTGTTATTGTCGCAGTAGATCGGCACACATTCAGGAGGAATCCCATAATCTTGTAATTGTTGTCGAATCCATAGGACTTGCGAACAACAACTAGCAGCTGCCACATACTCTGCTTCCGTAGTGGATGTAGCAACAGAGTGCTGCTTCTTGCTAAACCAACTGATAAGTTTATGACCAAGAAATTGGCAAGTGCCACTAGTTCTCTTTCTGTCAATTTTACATCCTCCAAAGTCTGAATCTGAATATCCACTCAGTGCTAGACTGTCGGACCTTGGATACCAAATCCCCAGACCTTCTGTGCATTTTAGATAACGCACAATCCGCTTGCTTGATATCTTGCACACAATCTAACGACATATGATATATCTGGTCTGCTGGCAGTGAGATATAACAGCGAACCAATAATGCCTCTGTAGAGATTAGGATTCACATCTTCTCCTTCCTTCTCAAGAGCAGCTATACACGTAGTGCTTATAGGAATCCTTAAGCACTTAATCTTCTCTGGACAATACTTAGCAATAAGATTGCAAGCATATTTCTTCTGGTGAATAAAAATTCCTTCGCTTGATTGCTGGACTTGCAATCCGAGAAAGTATGACATATTTCCCAACATACTTATTTAAAAGTTGCTAGTCATGAGCTTTGAAAACCTATCACATAAATCTTGGTTTTTCGATCCGAAAATTATGTCGTCGACATATATTTGGACTAGCAGGATACTTCCTCCATCTTCGATACGAAAGAGAGTTTGGTCAATCCTCCCTTTCTTAAATCCATTTGCCAGCAGGAACTTAGATAGTGTTCCATACCATGCTCTTGGTGCTTGCTTCAAGCCATACAGGGCTTTTCTAAGTCGATAGACCTGGTTTCCCTGCTCGAAGCCTGGTGGTTGCTCAACGTAGACTTCCTCTTTGAGCTCACCATTTAGAAAGACACTTTTCACATCCATTTGCATCACAACAAATTCATGATATGCAGCATACGATAGGAATAATCTGATTGCCTCCAGCCTTGCTACTGGAGCAAACGTCTCATCATAATCTATTCCTTCACATTGCCTGTATCCTTTGGCTACGAGACGTGCCTTATTTTTGACCACTAAGCCTGTCTCGTCCTTCTTGTTCTTGAACACCCACTTAGAGCCTATAACACTTTGATGCTCTGGTCTGTCTACTAGTTCCCACACATTATTACGTGTGAACTCAGCAAGCTCCTCTTGCATAGCATTCACCCAATCTGGATCTAGTAGAGCTTCTTCAACTTTCTTGGGTTCTTCATGAGATATGTAGCAGGCTAGCATTGCATTCCCTTGTCTCGTCAAAATTGGATCATTGACATCTCCAAGAACATCTTCTAGAGGATGAGCACGTAGCCACGCAGGTCTGATGTGTGCTGGAACTTCCGCATATGTTCCTCCTTCTTGATTGTTGTCTGCTAAAATATTTCCTTCGTCATTTGGCTGGTGCTCAGCATCTGGAATGTCAGCAGCTCGTTCATCATTATCTGGGACTTCTTCAGCAACCGGAACTTCTGCTACAGGATCTTCATGAATAGGAGCCTCTTCGGCAGGTACTTCAGCAGCTAGAATCTCAGCAGCCGACACCTCAGAAATGGGAATCTCAGCAGCTCCTTTGCCAAGATCTTCAGCAGTGCCCACATCGTCTTGATCATCAAGAATTCCCGATATATCCAAATTATGATTCAGATAAATTGGTGAAGTGGCCTCAGCATGATCATTAACATCATTGGCCTGATCAGCAGTCTGGTCACCTACTGAGTGGGTCGTTGTTGGATTAGCATCATTCATAGACCTAGTCGGATCAATACTCATATTTTCGAAAGAGTTTAAGATTGATTGACCATGGACATCATTGGTCTAATGATTGCTATCCCTTTGATCTTTGATAACCCTGCGCACTAAAGTAGACTCATAAAAAATAACATTGCATGTTATTTCCACAAGTTGAGTAGTCTTATTAGCCTTTATGAGAAGGGTGTCCATATCCCAGGAAAACACCTTCATCAGATTTTGGCGAAAAAGTGTTAAGTTTCGACTTCCCATTGTTATGGATATAACATGTCGAACCGAAAGCACGAAGATGAGTGATTGAAGGCTTACGACCATTGTATACTTCATAAGGAGTTTTGTTGAATCTACCATTGATTGCGCTCCTATTCTGAGTGTAACATGCGGTCATCACTGCTTCTCCCCAATATTTTCCACTTAAACCAGAGTCAGCAAGCATGGTCCGCATGACTTCTTTCAAAGTCCTATTTCTTCGCTATGCTAACCCATTCTGCTGGGGAGTCCTAGTATCGGGCTTCTCATGATTGATACCGGCTTCTGCGCAAAAATCCATCAAGATTCCATTGCAAAATTTGGTTCCATTATCTAATCTGATCCTCTTCACCGTGACCTCTTTGCTATTTTGTTCTTTAAGAATCAGCTCTGGTAGAAGGATCTTGACTTCGTCCTTGGTCCTTAGCAAGAGAACCCATGTGTACCTGGAGAAGTCATCAACAACCACAAGTGTATAAACCTTCTTGCTTACAGTGGATGCTGTGACTGGTCCGAATAGATCCATGTGCAGGAGCTTAAGGATCCGCCCCGATGTAGCCTTCTCTGGGTTTGATTTTAACGAGGCTTTGGTCTGCTTCCCTTGTTGGCAAGCTTTGAATACACCTTCCTTCCGGAAAGTCTCAGCAGGCAGACCTACAACAAGTTTGTTCTTGGCAAGATGGTTAATAGTTTTGAAATTAAGATGATTCAACCTCTTGTGCCATAACCATGTTGTCTCCTCTTTGTTCAATGCTAGGAAGCACGAGTGTTGTTGACCGCTCTACCAATCAACAACGTATAGGCCACCCTTACGGATGTTTCTTAGCTTCACTTCTCCTGTAACATTGTCAGCAATAGAGCAACCAGAATTGAAAAGTGATACAGTGTACCCATTTTTCGCATAATTGGCTAATGCTTAGTATGTTGTGTTTGAGGTTTGAGACGAGAGCTACATTGACGATCCTTAAGCCATTACACTCAATACATCCTCTTCCAACAACTCTCCCTTCACTGTTATCTCCGAACATGACTTTGGGGCCATAAAAGAATCTTTGTATATCTGAGAATAGTTCTTCATTCCCCGTCATATGTGCGGAGCAGCCGTTGTCCAGGATCCACTCATTTGATATGCTTGTCGTTTTAGCACTCGGATCCTTTTCCTGCAACACAATTGATCAAGTTGATTTAGGAACCCTTTTAGCGCCGGGTCCTGCAGGATTAGCATGGATCAAAGTTCCTTTCGGAACCCACATCTTAGTGATTTTCAAGATTTTCCTCTTGATCTCACCTTTCACCACTTTCTCGACCTTAGGTTTAGCATGTTTAACCTTGTTATATCTAGGTGCGGTGGTGTGCTTATCCTTCCTTGCCCTTTGAAATATGAAAGAATTGGGCTCAGGTCTTACATAGGTGTTTCTCCTATGTAGTGTATTCTGCTGATATATAGGTCTTACAACATTGTAATGAGCTTGCTTGCCCTTGTGAAAGGCAGGATTTGCTGTCATTGCCTTGGAAATAAAACGCTCAGCAATCCTTCGTCTTGCTGAACATGGTTTAGCATATTCTCTCAGATTCATCTACTGAGGTCCAACAGATACATGCTTGGTATTCGTCCTTTGGTTCATCTGCTGAGGCTTAGCAGATTCGTGCATAGCATTCATCCTTGGGTTCCTCTGCTGAGGTCCAGTAGATGTATGCTTAGCAGATCCTGATTGAGGCCTCTGCTGAGATCTAGCAGACGAATACTTAGCAGTCTCTGAGGTAGACCTCTGCTGAGATCCAACAGACGCTTTCTGTGCATGTCCATTCTTCTGCTTAGCAATTGGCTTAGCATTTGAAGATTCAGCAGTGACAATTCCTTTTCCTTTGTTAGCAATGATAGTTCCAGCAGAAACAAATAAGATTGGTTTTTGCTTAGAAGGCATTGCATTTTTAGAATATCCAAGCCCTAAACCAGATCGATCATTATGATGTCTCTGTTGGCTAACAATGGCATTTAGAACTGCCTTGCTGGATGTGTATGTACAAATGCAATTTTCTTTGGGTTTGCTTTTCAAAGTAAGATTCTCCTTTTCAAGATTTTGAAAATTTTCAAACAATTTGGAGTAATCAGCTTTGAGTTTTGAAAATTCCTCACTTTCAGACCTTAGTCTTTCGACTTCCTCGGTCAAAGATGTAATTTTAAGTTTTAGTGAGGTGTTCTCCCCAACAATAGCATTCTTGATTTCATACTTTTTTGAGAATTCTACATTTAGCTTTGTGAGATAGTCTTCCTCAGAATCTAAAGAGAATTTCTCCGACTCTTCAATAGTTGCAAAACTAGGAATGCTTGTAGATAGTACCTCATTATCATCGACTGCTAGAGTCGATTTAGCATTCTGTTCAGCATCAACATCAATATCAGCAAACTGATCTTCGACAATATTGGCCATAAAGACTAGCATGGCTTCTTCATCATCTTCTTCTGAGGAAAGGTAATATTCTTCATCATTCTCGGGGATATCATGAGCCTCTGTCCTCGTCAGCAGCGCCCTGGTGACTGCATTAACAGCACATCTTTCAAATCTTTGCTTCAGACGCTCTCTTTTTTCTTTGCTGACTTTCGGACACTCATGCTTTAAGTGATCTGGCGAACCACATTCAAAGCACGTCTTAGGCTTTCGCTCTGCTGAGCGGGTAGATGATGATGATAGCTGGATTTCTTTGGCCTCTTTCTCAGCTTTAGCTTCCATCATCAACTTCTGAAGTTTCTTCATCTGCTCTTCCAGCTCACTGATCTTCAGATCAACAGGTTGAGAACCTGAGGTTGGGACAACCTCCGTTGCTGGTGACGCTGGAGCAGGTCTCTCTTGATTATTAAAGGGCTTCTTCATCTTGTACTTGTTGAAGTCCTTCTTAGCGAAGTACGCTAGATCCTCAGAGTTAGCAGCGAGAGTTGATGAAGCTTGTGCCACGACCGCTTCATTCCTTTTTGATTGTTGTATGATAAACTCGTGAGTTTTAAGTTGAGTAAATAACTCGGATGTAGACATGTTGGTGAGGTCTTTGTCACACAAGCTCGTCATCTTTGCAAACCAATCATCCCTTGGATGTAGTTTAGAGATAATCTTGTTGTTCATCTCCCCATTTTCATACTTTTTGCCCAGATTGCGAAGCTCTCCTATAATGGTATTGAATCGTTCTTCCATTGCTTGTATAGATTCACCTGCAATCATAGAGAAGGATTCATATTTGTCAACAGCTACCTGTAGCTTGTTATGCTTCATCTGGTCTGTTACTTAGGAAGATTCACAGACATAGTCCCACATTTCTTTGGCAGTGTCAAAGTCAAGCACCTTATCAGCCATCAACTTTGGTAGAGAGTCAATGATTAGCTTCTTTGCCAAATGTTCCAACTGGGCTCTCTTTTTGTCCTTGGTTGTGTACTCGTCATAAGGCTTTAGAACCATTTGGGGTCTTGGTTCATCTCCATCAGCAGCAGGTGGTCCTACAAAAGTGTTAGCTTTCATAATTTTTATTGGACCTCTATCAAGTACATCTGCCATTTCAGGATGTATGCTTTGAAGCTGTATAAGAGCAAGCTTCTTCCATGACTTGAAATTCTCCTTTGTATACTTCCCAAGTGTGTGGTTCAACATTTAGTTCACACCTTAAGTAGCTTCCTGAGCTAGACAAACAAGACATAATAGTAAAAGCGCAAGGAAAAGATAGATCTGGTCTTAAAGCGACTCAGAAGCAGTCGGTCTTTCAACCTCCCGCTCTGATACCACTTGTTGGTCCTGATTTATCAGAGTCTTCGTGTTCAAATAGGGACACAAAATGCAGCGGAATAAATGAACGTCACTTGCACTTACGTTTTTAAAGATTGTTTAAGCTCAAGATATGTTTAAGGTTTCTTCACAGATATACACTAGCAGTATGACTGCTAGGTTTAAAATCCAACTTAGAATTGTAAGTAATAAAACAGTAAGAACACAATATTTATAGTGGTTCGATCCAACTAGATCTACGTCCACTCCTTAGCCAAATCGCTAAGAATTTCACTAGAAAAGTATACGAAATACAAGGAATTGCCGAACACTTGCAGTAGGCGGGGAACTTTTGAACCGACCACGACAAAGCTATCCTCCGTCACTTCGTCCTTCTCAGATCACAACTTCAGCCAAGTCAAGGGCTAAACCTTTGTGAAACTTGTCCTACACTGTCGTTAAGCTTTTATAGTTTGCTTCTGAACTTTTCAGATTTGCAGCTAATGCCCGTCGGAGTCAATCCCTTTAAGAAAATGACTGTTGGATCTTCCTAGGATGGAAGGTATCCCAATGATTGAAGATTCTCAACCGAAGTTAAGGAATCTCTAAAAGAAGTGTCAGATATTCAATGGAAGACACTTCTGGTTGTTGGGAGCTTTGAATACTCTTTATCTCGTGCTCTCAACTGACTACTTTTCACTTGTTCGCTTTGTCAAAGGAATCCCACACTTAGGATGTTTGTGAATGTCGGTAGTGATAGAAGCAGTAGTTGTCTTTCACTTTTGGACTTGTCTTTTATACTTGGAGATTCAAACTTTGAATCTCCATATCCGTTAGAAACAACGGCTCCTTCGTCCAAGAGTGGTTCGACCTTTTCATTTGCTTTTGGCGTCGTACATTACTTTTCCGAACTACTTTCGGAAAGTGTTGTCCTTCGTGTGTGCTTTTGTCAAAACGGTAGTATGGCATTTGCTCTTGACTGTCTTGCTCTGCTAAGCTCCTTTAACACGGTCTGCTTGATGGGTATCCTTAGCATTCTGCTAGTTATGTATCTGAGTGCTGACGCCTCAGCAAAGTTAAGCACTTGATTCCTTTGGTTTCTGATTGCTATCTTTAGCAATCTGCTATGAGCTAGCAAATGCTAACTCCTTTAGCATTCTGCTAATCTTCTTCCGACTATTGAGTATGTACCTTTTAGCAGTCTCTCCTTATAGTATATGATTGCTAACGCCTTAGCAATAATGCTCTTTAGCACTTGATTGCTAGCGACTTTATCGATGATCTGCTGAATGTTAGCAAATGCTAACTCCTTAGCATTCTGCTATCACATGTCTTCTAGCATATATCATTCTTCGATGTCTGCTGGGAGAACTTCTAGCACGCTAGTCTATTACAACTTAATACTATTGGGATTATATACAGAAAGCATATATGATTAAGTGTTTCGTACACTGGTCTTCATATATGTTGCTTCAACAATGCTCGCTGTCTGATGAAACAATCATACAACGAACCAAAATATCCTATTATCTCGCCTATAGGGATGATCATATGGTGTGTAGGAGATCACAGAAGATCATATGAATCGTTTGACCTAGCGAGATATAAACAGTATCACAGCTGAGACAGTCCCTGGATAGGCTGTCGGTCTAAGCTGCGGCGCATCGGTTCATAAGTGGGCTTATCCTAGCTACTTGATGTGTCGGTACATGGTTATGTATTGATGGGATCAACAGTGGGATGTGCCATTTTCATTGACATATGAATGAGCCAGATCCCTAACATACTTCCTATGATCTTAAACCTAACTGAAGGATAAGGGGCACACACAGATTGACCACACTTTGATTTACTAGAGTGGCGAGTCTTACATGTACTCTAATACTTGTATTTTGGGTGTTGGAAGTTTATGTGTGGCCTGCTTAGTCTGGACGTTTAGGTAAGCATATCCGTTTCAGGATGGTGACATTCCCTGAGGAGCTCACAAGGTTCATTATGCTAAACCCTGCAGGTTGAATTGTTTAATTCAGGCATAAGTGAAAAGGAGTGAGTGGTATTACTCAGGAAATAAGAGATTAATTAATTATGGCTGATTGTCATAAGCCAAATTAATTAATGAATGTCTAAAACCTTAAATATGTGGAACATGTTAGTTTGGTGCAACCCGTTCCTAATAACGTGGTAATAAAGGGGCGAGTCAGCATTGTTACCGTGGTGAAGGTTTAAACAATGTTTTATTAATTAATTATGTTCTGGGTTGAACAAGGAAGGATTAATTAATAAAGAGGGCCCACTTTATTATTTGCATCTGATCCCTGGTCTGGCCCATTAACTGCTCAGAGCCCATTAGGGTTAGAGTTTCTCAAAACCCTAACACTATATATAGGCCTTCTCTCTATCAGATCAAAAACTGTAAAAACTAGGGTTTTTTAGTATAATTGAGAGAGAGTGGCGACGGCTATCTGTGGGAGAAACTTGATCGATTTCTCCGGATCTCGGATTCAACTTGGTAGATAATCCTCACCAGATTTCCAAGGAGCAAGGGAACAGATCAGATGATCAGATCTATAGGAACAACTGTTCGTCGCCAGTGTTCAAATTCAGATCCAGATCCATTTCATCGTTATTGGCTCCGATCTAGATCTGTAGATCAAACGGTGAAATCAGGTATTCCCTAAATCCATCCTCTGCAATTAATATTGTAGGAGCATGCATAGGTTCTCATGATTTTTTTAATTGAAATTTATTCCTGGTATTCTAAGAACGATCCTTGGCAAGAAATTCATAATGGCAACTCGTGTTGTCCATCGTAGACTCAAACCCTACAATTGGTATCTGAGCCAGGTTCATATTCTTAGGCTCTATCTTGGATAGATTGAAATTAGATAAATATGTATGTTCATGGATGGATTTAAATTGTCGTGGATGTTTCTGTTCTCGTGGCCTTCTCGTTTTTGGATCTGTTTTTCACCACGAGAAAATCCGTGGTTAGATTTGATAGGAAAATCATGTAATAGATTTAGATCTATTTTTTTGTATTTTCTTTTATTTCAAATCTGTAAAAATTGGAGAAACTGAGATCCGAAAGAAGAGACGAAGAACATTCATCAGATCCAGCAACATATCAGATTCAGCCCACCAGATCTCAGAGCTGCTGCGCGCGCTCTTCCGGCGAGCATGGTGGACCAGGCAGGCGTCCGAGCTGCTGCGCGCGTCCGGCAAGGCCCTCGTGGCCGGCAGTCGCGCGGCGCAGGTGGGTGGCGGCGGCAGGGACTCTTCCCTGCGGCTGGGCCGCGCCCGTCTCTCTCTCTCTTCCCGTCGTGTTTCGCTCCAGCGACCGGGGACATGGGCCGGGGGAGAAGCTGACGACGGTGGCCGGTGGTTCGCAGAGGAGCAGACCGCACGCCTCCTGCGCGGCGGTGGCTGCAGCGGCCGTGCGCTGCTACGTGTGGCGGGTCTACTACTGTGACATGCGCTGCTCGTTCCGCACGAGGCCGCCGGGAAGTGCTGCAGCGTCGGCCGATGATGGTGGCAGCTGGGGCGAGGTCGGCTGAGCAGGAGCGCGGGCTGGCTGTGAACTCCGGCTGCAGGCGGCGGCCGGAAAGGCGGCGCGGCGCCTGGGTGTGCAAGGCTGCGGCTAGGGTTTGCTCAAACCCTAGGGTTTGACTACCCGGGCCGTAGCTCGGCCCCGTTAGCCCGGAGGCGGCCCGCTATCCTGAAATTAGGGTTTGGCACTCCCTTTTTGGGCCAGAAACCCTAATTTGAAGCCCAATTACTGTTAAAGAATTTCAAATCAGATTTCAAGTCAGACGGAGGCCCAGTTTGAAGATCTGTACTGAAAATTAAATCTTGTAATAGTTAGATTTAATTTATTTCAGTTGTAATCGCATCTGAGGGGCCACGAGAATTTATTTGTTTATTTATTTATTTTCGTATTGATGTGATTTATTATTTGCGCACTAGTAAATAATAGGAAGCATGATTATTTGCTTTAAATATTTACTGTTATAAGCATGTTGCAATTTAATTTTTGAGCATGTCTTATGTGATTTATTTTATGTTTTAAATTGTGTCTATAAATTCCGGGATCATATTAATTTATGATGGAATTTTAGATGTGACATAATTTATGAAAACATAAAATAATGTGTGCGCATGAAACCTTTAGAATTAAAAATACTAAGCTGGATTTTGGTTCTTTTCTAACCAAGATCATTAGACCTCCACAAATACGACTTCTCATTGGAAGTAAGGCGTTTCGAGGCGTAAATGACTACTCGGGTAGCTTACGTTAGAGATAACTTACCAGTTCTAATGCGATGAGGTTTCCAAAATAAAATATTTATTTTAAGATGAGAAATGTGGGGCCTCTAAGCAATGACTACTCGGGTAGCTTTCATTGAGATAACTTTCACAACTCTCTAAGATTAAACTAAATGGGATAACAAAGGATGTTATAGGCAGGACGCATGGGTCTAGTACGCTTGTCGAATCGCCTTTTAATGTCCGGAGTTAGGCTTGTGGTTTATTTTGGCTTAGATGTTGCCTGGAGTATAACTCAGTTGTGATGTCCCTGCTCCGGATAGGTGAACATGGTCTTGAGATCTCCAATATTAATTTCTTTTGCTTAAGATACCTGGCATGTTAAGAAATTAAAGGACCTATTTTGGTCTGGTTGAGCGTTTGTCGTAAATGACTACTCGGGTAGCTTGCGGTGAATTAGCTTGGGCAATTGGAGGAAGCAAATTGCATTGTTTTATCTAAAGGTTTTATGCATATTTGTTTCAATTGTTCGTAGTATGTGCTTACTTTAATTCGCTTATTTGTTTTCAGATATGTCTATTATTGCATCGCTCATTAATTCAATCGTACACAATTCTTTGACTGGTCCAAATTTTCCTGGATGGAAAAGTGACATTGTCAAGCTCTTGGATTCGTTTGGACATTTATTTGTTCTGCAAACTCCCTGTCCGAGTTCGCCGACTAATACATCTTCCGATGAGGAGCATGCACAGTATCACATGTGGATGTGGTCGAATGGCATGGCCAGACAATATATCTTGGCTGGTATGTCAGATGCGCTGCGTCCTCGTTATCGTGATGTATGGTTTGTGTGTGACATTATGCGACATCTTGACGTAGCATATGGCGGACTCGATGGACATGCTAGATCCAGTCTTATCAAGCGTATTGTAAGACAGAAAATGGGTCAGAGCTGTTCGGTACGTGAACATGTGGAATCACTCAGCTCATAGATGAGTACACATTAATGGGTGGTCAAATTGACAATGATGTCAAAATTGACTTGATACTCAACACGTTACCGAAGTCATTTGATGACTTCAGAATCTCTGTTGAGAAAAACAAGAGTGAGTGTACTGTTCACAGTCTGCTCAAGGATCTTGTATCAACAGAAACTTCTTCAGTCTCTTATGTGAGCCACTCTGATTTGCTTCCGAGTCAAAAGAGTGATGTCAAAGAAGAGAGGAATGAAGGAAGCAGTGGGAGCAGTCTTGTATTATCGGTTCATTCCAGAACTCTTGCTAAAAGTTCTTCTAAACCGCGTCGTAATGACATGAAGAAGAAGAATGGTAAAGGAGACAACAAAGGAAAGAAAGATAACAAGAAGGACAAATGTTTCAAGTGTGGCAAGAAGGGACACTGGAAAGTAAATTGTCCAAGTTTGGTAACTAAGGGACAAGGTACGTCATCTTTTGCATTGGTTGTTGAAACATGTTTAGTATCGGTTTTCTACTCCTTAGTGGGTAGTGGTAACTGAGGTTACTAATCATGTTTGCTACACTTTGCAAGGAATCGGGCTTAAGGCTTGAAGATGACGGGATTACCATCTCCAAGATTGATGCTGGAAGTTGCTACTTCAGCTGATGGAGATTTTACTTTGAGTTTATGTTAGAAACTTTTTTTTAATTCAAGTTTCTGAAGAGATGTTGTTTTGTTTGATAAACAATTTTTCATCTATTGTTATAGATTATCAGTTATTCAGATATAGTTTATCTATCATGAATGAATAACAGTGTTTTCTATTATGGATGATTGTCTCTTCATTACTTGATTACATAAACTATCAGTGTTCTAAGGCATAATTTAAAGAATCTCTGTAGAGATAGGTTGCATCATTCTAAGTAGTTTTAAGTAATTCATGGAATTATGGATTCAATCCAGGTATTCCTAAGAATGGTGCTTATGACAACTACTTAGAGGTATAAGATGGTGACTAGGCCTTTTAATAGGCGATTGTATCTCTATAGGTTATTTCATGTTTGCTCTGGTTTGCTGGTTTGAGTCTACTTCCGCAGTTGCCTTAACAGGCATTGATACTGTAATCGTTTAAGATTTGGATATGTTTATCTAGTTCACTACATGTCTTAGTCTCTTGCATTAATCAAGAGCATTCAAGACTAAGGTAGAGAATAATTTAAACAAGATCGTAAAATCATTATGGTCCACTCATAATGGTGTATCTTGAGTGATGGTAACTACAGTATCTGACAGAGCAAAGGGATTGCATCCCAGTTAGCTACACCTGTTATCCCTCGATTGGGATAGTGTAGGAAGAACGAAATAAGATTCTTTAAAAGTTTATAAGTTATGCCAGCTTTGCCAAATTTTCATTTTTGGGAAGAGCGCCAAAAGCAGTTGTATGTTTACTTAATCTAGTGTCTTCTAAATCAGTTCCATATACCCTAGCAGACCTTGACTCTGTCAAAAGGGCAATGATGGGTAATTCGGCTGTTAAGCTGATATAGGAAACTGATTGGTTAGAAGAAAAGTTTTAAGCTAGTACTGCTTTGTGGGCCATTCCAGGTAAATGAAAAAGATGGTTGCTTTGTGTATCCTAAGTACAAGCAAGTTGTATAGGATGCAACCATGAATCCAAATGTGAGATTGTTCTCTAACGTTTTAGAGAAGACAATTCAAATCCATCAGGAAATACCCTGTGGCATATTGAGCATACCTTGGAAGGTATGGTACCAATTGCACGGTCACCTGTCTAAGGTGGTAAACCACAAATTTATGCACCATTAACTGACAACGTAAAAGGAGCATCGTTGCAGTGGGAGGTTGCCTTAACAGGCTTAATGGTACTGGTTCGTGGAAACAGTCTCTGGACTTGTTCCCAGCTTAACGAACAACATCGTACTCATCCCTTAAAGCGCAACGAAGCTGTTAAGACAAACAATGCGGCTTAATGACGTCAAGTCATGGATTCAGAAATGAATCAGTAAATGTTATGGTCGTGTATCGGGATCAGTGATTGCCAAATAGCTTACCAACTATAAGTAACTTATTGATATACAAGGAAAGAAATGCTCGAATGGTAATCTAGTATATTCGAATATCTAGGTTAGTGAGTAAGGTATGTTTCACAACAAGACCTTCTCATTGGTTGCAACTATTAAACCCATTCGAATTCTTTTGACCATAACAACACATATAAATCTAAGTATCTGGAAGATAGATGATGTCATCCGTATTTAATAAACGTGTACCTTGATAAAAGGTGACGACATTTGTATGCAACAGCCAGATAAGTTATGTGCAAAGCATCATGTCTGGAAGCCAAGGTAGTTCAAGTATGAATTTAAGGGGGCTTTAAAGTCATGGAACATACATTTCGATATTGTCTATTGAGAATGATAGTTTCATGTACCAGTTATGTGTCAGCGAAAGCGTGGTTTTTCCTTGCACATTATGTAGGTAGTATTTTCACATTCGGAAACGGTGTGGAGATATTGTCAGGCATAAAGGATGGTTATCCGAACAGTTTTAGAAGTAGGACTTATGAGATCTTGGAACATCTTTTGAATTAAAGTCTTGTGTGCTCACAAGAAAAGGATGTTCAGGTATCTCAAGTCGCTTAAATTGATTCTGTGGTGAGTCGTTCATAACAAGAAATATTGTTGTCTTTTTACATTGTAAATGATTGAAGGTAGATATCAATAATGCTATAAGCATGTTAAACAGATATCAGTTCAACTCTGGATAGGCACATTGGTTAATGAATGAGCCTTCTGAGTTGAATGGCATCAGATATCCAGGAGGATCATAAGGAAAGGAAATCGACCTCTAACTATGTGTTGGCCTTGGAGGAGGAGTTATAGGAATCTAACACAGATGTGTGTTGCGGATTCTGGTATGAAGGCTGAGTTTTGTCAGCTTCATTAGCTTCGCAAGAAGCAGTATAGCTCCGATGCCATCCTCTAGAGGTGTGTGTTCTGAGTTTGCCTAATTAAATCACAAGGAATTGTGATTATGTTGGTGCAGTGACAAACTCAAAAGGAACCCAAGACTCACAAGGTGGTGAAACACATAGGATGTGTGGAATCACATCATACGAGAAATCGTGACAAGAGGTGACGTGAATGCAGTGGGAGTGATTGACAGTATAGACACACTTAATGCTTTGGTAAAGCAATGGTATTATGCTTTAAGTATAAGTGGGAGATTGTTGGGATTATATACTGAAAGCATATATGATTAAGTGTTTCGTACACTGGTCTTCATATATGTTGCTTCAACAATGCTCTTGTCTGATGAAACAATCATACAACGAACCATAATATCCTATTATCTCGCCTATAGGGATGATCATATGGTGTGTAAGAGATCACAGAGGATCATATGAATCGTTTGACCTAGCGAGATATAAACAGTATCACAGTTGAGACAGTCCCTGGATAGGTTGTCGGTCTAAGTTGCAGCGCATCGGTTCATAAGTGGGCTTATCCTAGCTACTTGATGTGTCGGTAC
>JAPKLW010000193.1:613043-709581 GCA_026898455.1 Plectranthus barbatus
GATTAAATCCTATGGATTTTCACAATGTTCAAACGAGAGTTGTGTGTACCGTCTATGTATCAGCAGAAGCGTGGTGTTCCTTGCACTTTATGCAGATGATATTCTCCTATTTGGCGACAATGTGGAAGTATTGTCGGGCATAAGGGTGGTTATCCGAATAGTTTCATATCAAGGACCTTCGGGAGATAGGATACATCCTAGGGGTAAAAGTATTGCGGGAGCGCAATAAGAGGATGCTGACCTTGTCTCAAGGGTCATATGTGGATACTGTGATTGCCCGTTTCAGCATGCAAGCTGCCAAGAGAGGTCTGTTACCCTTCAGATATGGCATACATCATTTCAAGGATCAGTGTCCGGTGACACATAAGGAGAAAGATGAGATGAGCAATGTGCCATATGCATCGGCCATGGGGAGCCTCATGTATGCAATGCTATGTACGAGGCCAGATATCAGTTTTGCTGTAGGCATGGTAGCAAGATACCAGTCTAACCCTGAACAGGCGCATTGGACCACGGTAAAACATATACTCAAATACTTGAAAAGGACTATAAACTAGGTTATACTGATTCGGATTTCCAAGTAGACCGAGAAAAAAAGAAGTCCACCTCTGGCTATGTGTTTATATTGGGAGGTGGGGCCATATCATGGAGGAGTGCAAAGCAGAAGTGTAATGCCGACTCCATCGTGCAAGCAGAATATGTGACAGCTTCTGAAGCTTCGAAAGAAGCAATATAGTTTCGAAACTTCTTTTTGAAGTTGGACATAATTCCTAAACTGCCCAAGACCATCACGGTATATTGTGATAATTTGGGAGTTGTGGCTAATTCAAAGGAACCACGAACTCAAAGAGCGACAAAACACATTGAAAGGAAGTTCCATATTATACGAGAAATCGTAGTAATGGGTGATGTACTTGTAGAGAAGATTGATACAAAAGATAATCTAGCTGATCCATTCACAAAAGCTTTGCCTTAGAAGGTCTATGAGATGCAAGTACGTAACCTAGGGCTGAGGGCAAAGCTAGCCACGTAGAATGATTGATGTAATAGCTAGATTAGTTTAGACGCGTTATACTCTGGAAAGCACCTATATAATGCTTTGAGTATAAGTGGGAGATTGATGGATTTATATACTGAAAGCATTACGATTGGTATATTATGTACAAGGTCGATTGGTTAATATACTTGGAATCATAAATGTTATATGTTCATCTCCTGTCTGAATTAACAAACATATGTTGCAAACACAATTATCCTCTTATCTCGTTGGTAGGGAGATCATACGGTGTGTAGTAGATCACGGAATATCGTATGGATCATTTGACCTAGTGAGATATAAAGGGTTATCACAGTTGAGACAGTTCCAAGAGAAACTGTCGGTGTAGGCTGCAGCATACACGGTAATAAGCATCTTATCTTGGATGGCTTGGTATGCTGGTGTGGGGCACACATTTATAAGGACCTAAGTTGAGATCGATTCTTTTATCTGATATTATAAGAATCTATATCTCTGTTGCTTGATGATATCCTAAACCTAAATAACGGTACGAAAGTATATGCAGATTGCGTATCACTTTGAGTTGAAGTGAAAGGCTCTAGTTGAGCTTGTATATCTGTATCTTGGGTGATAGCATTCTGCGTATGACTGACTGTCTAGTACTGGAACTAGGTAACCACATACAGTATAGGATGGTGGCATTCCCTGAGTAGCTCAAAAGGTTCGTTATGCTAAAGTCCTGCAGGCTGATTAAGTTCAAGCATAAGTGAAAAGGCTTGAGTGGATTGACTCTGGAATATAAGATTTTAATTATTTTAGTAGCTTGTCAGAGCTTAAATTAATTAACGAATGTCTGTAACCTTAAATGTGGGTATAAATCGAGCCCATGCAACCCGTACCTCAAAATGTGGTAGCAAATAGGTAGAACAATATTGATTCTCTGGTGGAATGAATCAATATTAATTAATTAATTATATTCTTGGTTGAATATGGGAATTAATTAATTGATAGGCGTTATTTGCTATTTGAATTCTGGTCCCTGGTCTGGTCCATGAAAACTCAGGCCCAATAGAAGTCCGGTATTTTCCTATAAATAGGCCTCAGTTCCTCAGATCTCAACACACCACAAGATCGTATTTTGCACATAGCAAACCAGTATTTGGGAGCGTGGTGATCGACTAGATCTGAGAAATGAAGAGGAAATTCCGGGCAAGGAATCCGAAGGGAATCTTCACCAGATATTCGAATTGAGTTTGGATACAGATCAGAAGATCAGATCAGGAGGATTATCTTCTTTCTTCTCTATCCTTCTTGTTTTCGAAAATTATATACTAATTTTCATAGATTTAATTCCTCAATCTGTTAGGAATTAATCTTTGTGCGCGGGAAAAAAAGATCAAGATCAAATCTCTGCGCACTCGTTCTTTCGGCTTCTACAATCCAGGTATTCCGCATGAACCCCTTATGCATAATATATAGGAGCACGCTAGGAATAATCTTAGGCATAGCAATTTGTTTTGATATTCCAATTAACGATCCTTGGCAAACAGACTTCGTGATTCAGTTCACGAATCCCTTCACCTTATATTTTTGGGCACTTGAAGTCAACCTACGGACTCGACATGTGGACGTGTTGCAAATGTGTGTCGAACATTACAGACATATTCTTCATGTGGGTCAAACACATGTGATTGGCGCACACGTAATGATCGTGGCTTGGTCTGCTCGGCCATGATGGCTGCAACCGTAACAAACAGGCTCCCCCTAGTAAGTACATGTCTATAAATAGGCATGCATAGGAGTTGTCTCCGGTCCCCTAGACATTCGACACGAGAGAAGTTTCCATAGCCAGATACTGCATCTTTATTCCCATATTACTGCATCTTTTTTGTTGTTTTTAAGCAACTCAGTTTCACCTCCGTTCAATTCGTCGGAGCCTTTGTGATTTGCGGTGCTGCCTAGTAAAGGACGAAGCTATTTTACCTTTTGGGACGATCGCTAGTTAACGAGCTCTGTGTTGGAAAATTTGTCTTGCGGGAAAAGGGCTTCCTTGACTCGGCTATTTATTTAATTTAATTTTATTTTATTTGTTCTCGTACTAGTAGTACTTGCAATCCTACTTGTAAGAACTTGTGTACTAGACAAAATTTGTTGCAGTATTTTCAATATTGTATCAAAGATCTCATATCCAACAATCGCAAGATGAATTGCTCTACATCTCAAGATCTAAAATGGCTTATCACAATCATGACGGTGCCGGAGGAAGCAACTCTAACAATGCACGTCAACTCCCTCTGAATGCCCAAACTAACAAGCCCTTCAAGTTTGGAGGTGTGGACTTCAAGACATGGCAACAAAAAAAGGCTTTTCTACCTCACTACTCTTGGTTTGGCTGCCTACTTGAAGTAAGTTAAGCTCGAGCTTGCCGATGATAAGATCGACAAGAACAAGAGAATTGCTTTCTATAATTGGTGCCATGGCAATTTTCTTTGTTAAAATTTTGTACTAAATTGTCTCGTTGATCTTCTTTATGTCGTGTATTGTAATATAACTACCGCAAAAGAACTATGCGAACAACTATAGAAAAAATATAAGACGGAGGACGCGGGTACTAAGAAGTACGCCGTGGCCAAGTATTTGTCATACCAAATGGTTGACAATCGTTCGGTGGTAGAATAAGTGCAAGAGTTTGAACACCAAGTGAAGGTAAAATCAACCAAAAGAAAAGATATGTGTGTAATTTGTTCTTTTTTTTAGAGTGCTTAATTGCATGATTTGATGTGAATTAGGTGCACAAATCGCACACATATATTTTCTTTTGGTTAATTTTACCTTCACTTGGTGTTCGAGAGGTATTTGAGTGTGCAGGGCATGAAATGAGCAAGAAATCTGAGTTTTTGAGCAAATTTGGCTAAGGAGCTGACTCATCCCACTCGAGACACACCTGTCCCATTCGGGACAGCCATCCCACTCGGGACATACATCCTGCTCGGGATGGAACTGTCCCGCTCGGGACCAAGGCTTGGGAGGCAAGCATTCCATTCAGTACTCGGAAATTTGGCATTACTTTCAGCTGGCTGAAGCTTATCTCAGTCAGGAGGAGCCTGTCACACTCGGGACCAGACATGTTTTCTTGAGATCTTTCAAGTTTCATTCTGCTCGGGAGGCAAGTTTACAAAGGGGGTCCCGCTCACGACCAAATCTCTATGGCTGCGGAAAATTCAACTATGAAAGGTCAAGGGAGATCGTAATTCAAGGGTTCAACTATTATTTACCCTAGAGAGAAAGGAGGTACGAGAGATAGATAGAAAAACGAGTTCAAGAGCCAAGAATCGAAGATTGAAGGGAGGAAGCGAAGCTAGAGTTGAAGATTCATCCCTAAAGCCTAATATTTCTTGTTCTTTATTTCCTCTATGTTACTTTTTGAGATATTGATGTTTTTAATTGTGTTCGTAAGTAGCTAAACTCATTGTTGAGGATTAGGATGTGATTGACAACGATTTTGGGATATTGTTTGGATTTGAATAATTGAATTTTCGATGGTTTGTTTATTGTTGTGGTTTTGAATTTATGTTCCTTGCATGCTTGGTCACCATGTGTAGGAAATTATGCCTTAATGAACTAGCTTGATAGGTTTGTTAATTGTAGGGGATTGCAACAATAATTGGGTGACTTTTCAATTTGAGGATAGGTGATTTGATATCTAGGTTTTTAATTCTTGAGCTTTTGGGAATTAATTGAAGTCAATAAACCTAGACTTAGGTTGAGATTGAGGTTAATCTACCGTTGCACCGGTACCAAGGGTAATAACTAAAGTAAGCGAATTGTTTCAAACTATTTACCGGAGATTGGTTCGTAGTGTTGACAAGTCTAAACGTATTCCAATCTACTCAATTCATCCTAAGTTCCTTGACTGTTCTCTCTTTGGTAATCTTACATTAGATGTTTGGTATTAAATTTAGTTATTTGCAATAATTTTTAAAGTTTTAGGTAATTTACAGTTGATAATTCAAAGTTATTTTATCGCATCTAGATATTGAAGTTTTCAAATCAAACCATTTTATTCATCGCAACGGGAGAGTTGAGTCTCTGTGTTTGATAATTTTTTCATGATAAAACTTTACTACATCAAGTTTTTGGCGCCGTTGTCGGGGACTCAAAGTGTAGGTTGTTGTTTGATATTAGGGGATTTAAAGCTTGGTAGTATAGATTTATTATATTGTTACTTAATTTTAATTTTTACTGGTGCAGGTCGTGCATGATTACGAGATCCAAAGCGAAGAAAATACAAGGAGCAGTGAAGGAAGACATGGCTGAAGAAGATCAAAGGAACGACAGACAGTTGATTGAGAATCTGCAGAGATAGCTGGAAGAAGTTTGAAACCAAGTTAACAATCTGGTGGAACGCCATCGAAGGGAAGAAAGGAAAAACCCTCTCCAAAAATCTGTTCCGATCACAGAGAGGAGAACCAACTGATGGATTCAATTTGCAGACAGATGCTACTCACTTCGAGATCAAACCCAGCTCGCTCAAATGGTCCAAAGAAATCAGTTCGGGGAGAGGCTTGGGGAAGATCTGAATAGTCATATCACACAGTTTTTGGAGGTAGAAGACTTCATTTTCAGCTTTAATGCCCGTGTTAATCAATTTCTTCTCGAGAAACTGACCGCTGGATACTTTCTATGACGAAAGTGATCCCAATGATTGAAGATTCTTGAATCCTTCAAGAATTCCTCAGATGAGTGTCAGATGTGTGGTGGAACACTCAAGATGTTAAAAGGCTTTTAGATATCTCGGTATTATGCCTTTCAACTGAGCTGCTCTCTGGGTTTTTTGTCTCTATTTGGAATCCTTTTTGCGTATCTTTGCGTTAGAGAGTTAGATCTTTTTGCATCTTCCTTTGACTTCCCTTTTATGGTTGTCCTCTCGAAGTTTGAGTCGGCAGATCTGTTAGACACAACGGATCTTTCTACTTAAATGCAGGTAGCTTTTTACCAACTTTTCTATCTTCGTACAGGCTTTTCCATCCTACTTCTTACAGATCTAATCTTCGCGTGTTGGTCAGAGTGGCAGTGTAGTAGTTGAGATTTTCTTTGCTGAGCCTTTATTGGAACGGGATGCTGGATATCTTCCAGCATACTTCTGGTTTTGATGCTTCAGCAAATGTTCTGCTTTTCTATTTGCTAACGCCTTTAGCAGCTTGTACCGTATTATCAGATGCTGACTCCTCAGCATTCTGCTAACACTATTTTCCTTTTCCTTTGTTGTTCTTTCTAATGTCTGGTGAGATTCTTTTAAGCAACCTATTCTATTACAACTCGATGTTTACCCTATACAGGACATTACATAAGTTGCTAAGCTATGCTAAGGTTCAGCAATGATCGACCTTCTACTAAGGTTTGATCCAGCAAAACCTTTTACATTGTGCTCCTAAGGGTAATTCAGGCATATTTTCCCAACAATTTCCCCCTTTTTGGTGCGATAAAAGCTTACTAAGGATTGCTGAGACTTAGCATCGAAGAATTCTGAGTTACAAGAAAATTTCTAGACAATCTATCTCATAATCTTACTTGCTTTAAGTTCGTAGCGAAAGATTTAAATCATTCAGCAAACTTTCAAACATCCTTGGCTTATTTATCAGATTCTGATTTGTTGAATACACAAAGAGTGTATTTTAATCTTTGTATGCACTCGAAAAATCAGAATTTAGACAATAAGATTTTGTCATGATTCTGATGATTTCATAAATGGTTTAGCAGTTACAAGTTTGGTGAAATCAATTCAGAATCATGCAAGAAAAATGTATGGCAGATAGGAGTGACCTTAGTTCTGTGCATCCGGCGGAGGTTTTGTCTTCTCAAGGGATTCCACCTTCTTTGTTGTCATAGCTAAGAGTTTCTCCATTTTCTCGATGCGAGCTCGTTGTTCTGCTTTATGTTGTTCTTCTAACTTTATTCTTCTTTCCATCATTGCTCGTTCTAACTCTTTTTCTCTTCTAATCAATTCTGCTTCCTCTACTTTTACCCTTGCTTCTTCAGCAATCCTTCTTTCTTCCCCCTCTTTGAGCACATCCAAAACAGAGGTGGTGAAAGTCTTGTGGGCAGCAAGATCGGTGTTGAGAGTTACAACATTTGTTTTTACCGTAGAGACAGTTTCTTCCACATGTGAGAGCTTATTGGTGACTTGACCAACCATTTGCTGGACCTCAGAAACAGAGGTTTTAACTTCATAGGTTGCTCCCCGTACATCAGCAACTTCTCGTAGAACTTTTTCATTGAATCTGGATTGCTGGATATCGCGTTGATGTAGTGCTTTATGGAGTACGTTGATAAGAGACTTAAAACTTACTTGCACTGGTTCAGCGGCGATAGGAGTGTCGAAAACAACCAATTCATTACAGGTTTCCCTGGTGGTATGTTCATCGACTAGTCTTCCCAGTGTTATGAGTGCAGATTCTGGGACAGTGATTTCAGTCGATTGGGTGGTAGCTTCAGCGTCCACATGAGTATCTACTTCCATTAAGTCACTCACAACATTGTGATCATAATTAGAGTGAGATAGCAGTTTGATTATAGTCTTTCTGAAAATTGATCATTTTGAGATGATCCTGTCTCTTAGCGTCTTCTTCCTTTGCTTGTTCAAGAGCTGCTAGTTCTAGGCTCCTAATTCTAAATTTTTCTTCATAAGCCGCTTTTGTTTTCTGATACGCATCCATTGCAGCCTTTTGTCGTTTGGTTAGTTGCATATGAGCTAGCGATTTCTGATCCGGCGCAAACTGAGATCGAGGCAGTGAGTGGGATGCAGAGTATTTTTGGTGGGCACGGATGGCCTGTAGTCTTGCAATCACTTGTCGATCTGTAAAATATTTTGTGCAAGGAGGTTGATCCATCCATTCATTGGCCCATAATTCTTCAGAACGCCAGAAGTTTAGACCTTGCCTTACTATAGTAATCATCCTTTCTTCAAGGCAGAGTTCATGTACAATGTAATCGTATGTTTTCCATCGTCGGAATTCCTTACCGAGCACCTTGACTTCTTCTGTTCCTTCGTCAATTTCAACATAGAAGACCCCTGAAATGTCTCTACTGACCTCTTGATCTACAAACGCTAGGATTTCATCACTCCAATCTCGGAGATCAGCATTCAAACCATCGTTAAGTGAGAAAGAGGCGCACCACTGAGCTACCCCTCTCGAGTGGAAGAGCTTCCCAGGTAGACCATGAAATAGGATCCTCAGTTGTTCGTTCTTCAAGGTGGGGAATTGTCTTAGGGTCTTGGCATCAAATACCTCAGTAGATTCTCCTTGTGAATCAAATTCTGATGAGCAAGTGGATTCATCCAGAGGTCCAGCAGAGGAGACCTCTTGCTCTATTGTATCATCTGCTTGTTCCTCAATAGCAGCAGTGGTTGTTGTCTCCTCAGCAACATGGACTCCATCAGCAACGTCCACCATGGTTTCTTCAGCTATAGTAGACTCTTCAGCAACTGTATGAGGCAAGATGTTAACAGGTGGTTCGTTTCCAAATTCAGCAATCTTTTTCTCAGTAGCTGGTTCCTTTTCAGATTCTGTAATTTTGTCAGCAGCTGATTCTGTAGGAAAGTCAGCATTTTGCTCCTCAGCAGCTGATTCTTTAGCAGTCATGTTGATGTCTATAGGGTCTATTATGGTGCTAGACGATCCTATAACATCAGTTGCTTTGTGCGGTTCATCCTTCTTTGAACTTGTGTCTGCATGAGATGCATTGTCTGTTTCACGAATCGACACTTGTTCGCCCTTGGATTGTTCCTTGGTATTGAAGGCTCCGGAGTGGATCATCGTGACAAGTTCTGCGTCAGTCATCCCATCTTCTTCTTCGATTATTTTGGTAGATTGGGTGACTTCCACAAGAATTTCCACTTCTTTTCCCTTGTTAGCAGGCTCTACTGTGGCTTTTCCTTTCTTTGCTGCTCTGCTCAATTCGTCTGCAACTTCCTCATTTGATGTCGAACTAGCCATCTTCTTCTGAGCCTCTCGCTCATCATAAGATCGCTTGACCTGTTCGAAGTTCAAATCCCTTCCTTCAAACGTGATTCTTTCAATCTCCTTTTTGTATGCTTTTATTTCCTGTGCCTTCTTTTCTTCGTTTCGTTTCCTCTTAATTTCACGAACTCCTTTGACACGTTCCTCAAAACTTTTAGAGGAGAGGGGTGGGTCAATCTTCTTTTCGGTAGTAGCAGCAGTTGCTTTCTTTTTGGCATCATCGAGTTCCTGAAGGTCAGCAGTTTTGAACAGTCGTTGACGAGTAGATCTCCTCTTTTCTGTTGGCACAACTTTTGTCTGTTGTTCAGATGAAATTGGAAGGGCAAGTTGACCAAGTACGAGCGGTGGCTGTTCCGCTGCTTTCTTTTCCATAATCTCCTCTATCTTTTCGGTAGGTATATCACCGAGAGCTACAATATCATCGAGTTGCTGAAAACATTGTTCTATTTCAGCATTCTTGGTCAATGTTGCTATTTCTTCAGCAGTGACAGGTGATGCTGCCTGTAGCACCTGATATCCAAGTGAGCTTTTGTCGATTTTCTCGTCTGAGGTAGGTTTATCTTTATTGACATTGGACTTGCAAGTCAATTTCTTCGGTTTCTTGGAATCAAGAGGATTGGCTTCCTTCCTGGTTGCTGGGATGAAATCAGTGGGAAGGAGCTTCACACCTTGATCAATCTTTGTGGGGTGCATGACTAACTCATGAAACTTCCTTATTTTTAATCCGAAATTAACATTCGATGAGAATGTTCCCTTGACGGACATGTGATCATTCTTCTTGGCATGCTCTGCCCATTGTTCAAAGAAAAATTCCATCCAATTTCCTCCCTTTACTCAGTCTGTGAGAGCCATCATGACCGCGTACATTTTGGCAGATAATTCAGAATATGAACCAGCATCACATTGAAACATCTTGATGACCAATTCAACAAGAGTTTTATACTCGTCTTTTAAGGCGTTAATGGGGGTGGCCGCCTTGAAGGTGATTGGCTGTCCTTTCCTATCCTTCAATTGGCCAAGTTTCTTCCACAAATTCCAGCGTCGTTCCATCTCATCATAATCTGTTACTTTGTATTGAGATATATGTTCCCCCTCATTTTGAAGACCGAAGGTCTTAGCCAGTACATTGGCATTTACTTCAATTATGGTTCCATAAACACAAGTTTTGAAAGATTTCCCATCCTTACTCAATACTGTTCGCTATCAACGATATCCATTATCCAATTCGGGATATGTTCTGCAGCAAGACGCATGTACAGTATGCGATCCTTCAAGATTTGAGTTAATCGCCTTTGCTCCTTTGTCTGCCCGCTCTGTGTTTTCTTCCAAGCCATCATAACTAATTGGCCATATGGTATTGAGTCGTCAACATCTTCCTTCTCGAGAATGCCTGTAAAACCTGGTGCATGTCGCGCATGCAGGGGTTCTTCAGAGTTTGGTGGAAAATTGAAGAGACGAGGTTCACTGGATTCGGATTGATGTTTCTGAGATGTGGGTTTCTGGGATGATGAGGCTTTGAAACTGGAGGCCATGTCTCTGAGAAGGAATTTGGAGTAATCTTGAAAAAAAAAAGATTTTAGTTTTGGGAATTCTGTTCTGAATTTCGAAGGAGATGAAATGAACAGTAATTGGAGCGCAATATGGTTAAGTTTTTGCTTGAGAGATCTAAGGGTTTGGATAATTGGTTAGATCAACGGTTAATAAAAAACATGTCTTTCCATATGGTGTTCCATGCTTCAAGAAATACTCAAGTGTTTCTGACGTTGCGTCTCCTCAGTTGATGCCGCCGTTTGCGTTCATTAATTACGCCTTATCGAGTCCCATCAAGTTTGAATTTTAAGTCATCCCGCCTCGATTTCGGATATGTAGTTGCTTTTTGAATTAGCAGTCGTTCATAGATGCTGATTGGTAGTTGTAAGTCTCAGCACCCAAATACACAAAATGATTTGCTAACCTTGCACGCGATTCGTCAGCAGCTTCTGAAGGTCTGCTGAGTTTCTGTGGAAAATGTAATGATGATAAAATCCTCGAACCTTTCAATATTTCTCACTTAATATTGCTGAGATGATTTGACTTTCCATGTATATACGTCGATTCCTTTACTCGCGACGTTTCGTATTCCAAGAGACGAATCATTGTGATCATCAGACAAATTTTTCTCTTTCCTCTCGTCATAATTGTCAAATCCTCTATAAATGCCTCCGCTTGAGATTATCCAAACATCACAACTTTCATCCTCTTCACGCGCACTTTTAACCTACCTTTCTTCTAAGAGTTTCAACTTCCCTTCTCCACGTATAGATTCTCCTCCGAGAACCTTAGATATCAGACGTAACCTGATCTTGGATGAGCCGGGTCTGCATAGATATTATCTGGATGACTGCGATGTGTCCGTTAAGATCATTTCTACATTGTAGTGGGGGGACTTTCTCAATTTGCATGTGCCAACTCCTCATCGTTTTTAGGAGGAGGCGTTGAAGGAGTTCCTCGGGGATTGCCATGTTGAGCCAGGTGCAATCTTCGGAGTGTTCCATGGAAAGCTTGTTCGCTGGACCCCTGACACTTTTGCAGTGGACTTTGGGCTTCCTCGAGGTCCTTTGTCTGTGGAGAGCTATCTTGCAGAGGAGGTGGCGCCTGAATGGCTGGCATGGGAGAAATGGCGTCATTCTCCTCGTTTTGAGTTTAGCCCTGATATTCCAGCCTCTGGTCTCCAGACTTCATACTGGGTGATGTTTCGTATTGCCCATGGTATTCTGCTTGGAGAGGAGCCTTATGACCTCTGCTTCTCTAGGACTGTTTGGCAGGTGACGATGGCCATGGATGATGCTGCTTCTGTGGACTGGGCCGGATTCTTTTTCAAGAATATTTGGGAAAGCATGAAGCTTCATCCTATTGTGCCACTGCGGAATGGAATGCAACTGAGCTGGTTGATGGAGAAGTACTTCCTGGAAATTGTTGACGGTCCATCCAACCTGCATGGAGATGATTTCTATCCCTACAAGCCAGCCTCACCCTTTTGAAAACATAAGGAGTCCTGAAGTAGATTTATGTTTTTCTTTTGGCTGCTGTTGTAATCTCCCTTCTTTTGAAAAAATGTAGTCTAGTTCCCTCTTTTGTAATGCAGCTCTGTTTTAGTAAAGAATGGTTATGTAATATAATGATCTTTGGCATATCCCATGACATAGAATTTTTCTTCTTCATGTTCCATGAACTGCTGAGCAGATACAATCTATCTGCTGATGATAGGTATCATTATATTAGCAGACTTCATTTAGCAGGGACTTCCATAAAAAGAAATTCATGTAGATATGAAAAAGTGAAGACAACAACTCATTCATCGGTAGCAGCATCTAACTCCATCATTCCCAATTTGATACATAATTATTTGAATCTTGATTCTGCTAGGGGCTTAGTAAAGATGTCTGCTATTTGATCCTCCGTGCATATACGCTGTATGTCAATATCCTTCTTTTCTTGATGATCATGAATAAAATGATGTCGGATATCAATATGTTTGGTTCCGGAGTGATGTGCTGGATTCTTTGTGATGCACATAGCAATGTTGTTATCACAGAAGATTGGTACACATTCAGGAAGAATGTCATAGTCCTGAAGTTGTTGTCGAATCCATAGAAATTGCTGACAACAGCTAGCAGCCGTGACATATTCTGCTTCGGTAGTTGATGTTGCTGCCGAGAGCTGCTTTTTGCTGAACAAGCTAATCAATTTGTGTCCAAGGAATTGAAATGTTCCGCTTGTGCTTTTTCTATCAATCTTGCATCCTCCAAAATCAGAATTTGAATAACCACTCAGAGTTAAACTGTCGGCTCTTGGATACCAAATTCCTAGGCCTTCTGTGCACTTCAAATATCTGATAATTTGCCTCGCTGTATCTAGGTGCGTTTTGTTTGGTTGAGATTGATATGTAGCACAGAGTCCCATAGCATATGATATATCGGGTCTGCTGGCTGTATGATATAGCAGAGATCCAATGATCCCTCGATATAGGGTGGGATTCACGGCTTCTCCTTCTTTCTCGAGATCTGCTATGCTCGCGTTGCTGATGGGAATCCTTAGTCTCTTGGTCTTTTCTGGGCAATATTTAGCAATCAGATCCCGTGTGTACTTTCTTTGGTGAATGAAAATTCCCTCATTTGATTGCTGAACTTGAAGTCCAAGAAAATAGGACATCTTTCCCATCATACTCATTTGGAAAATTTGTTACAGAGATCTTGATTCTTTGAGCCAAAAATGATGTCATCCACGTAGATTTGTACCAGTAGGATGCTTCAATTATCTTTAATACGAAAGAGTGTTTGATCAATTCGTCCCTTCTTGAAACCATTGTCGAGCAAGAACTTTGATAGAGTTCCATACCATGCTCGTGGTGCTTGCTTCAATCCATACAAGGCTTTTCTCAGCTTATAGACTTGATTTCCAATTTCAAATCCTGGGGGTTGCTCAACATAGACTTCTTCTTTGAGTTCACCATTGAGGAATGCGCTTTTAACGTCCATTTGCATGACTGAGAATTCATGATGTGCATCATAAGCAAGGAATAATCTGATTGCTTCCAATCTGGCTACTGGAGCAAACGTCTCATCATAGTCAATGCCTTCACACTGTTTGTATCGTTTGGCTACAAGACGTGCTTTATTCCTTACCACCATGCCTTATTCGTTCTTCTTATTCTTGAATACCCATTTGGTGCCTATGACATTCTGATGTTCTGGTCTGTCTACCAGATCCCATACATGATTGCGAGAAAATTCAGCAAGCTCCTCTTGTATAGCATTTACCCAGTCTGGATCACGTAATGCATCCTCAACTTTAGTTGGTTCTTCACTTGAAAGGTAGCAAGAAAACATGGCGGACCCTTGTCTTGTGAGAACAGGATCATTAATATCTCCAAGAACATCTTCTAGAGAGTGTGCACGTAGCCATGCCGGTCTGATTGGTTCTTTAGCGTTTCCTTCTCCGTTTCGATTATCGGAATGCTCTTCATCGTTCGCTTGATCTTCAGCATCTGGAGCGTTGATGATTTGTTCTTTCGTGGAAAATGTTCCTTCAGAAACTGGAGCTTCTGCTATAGGAACATCATGATCTGGACCTTCTTCTTCAGCAGGTATCTCAGCTGTTGGTAACTCAATATCTCCTGTGCCAAGGTCTTCAGCAGCATTTACTCCTTCAGCAGCGGTAGGAGAATTGGAGGTCTCCTCATCTGAATCATCTAGCAGAGTAAAGACACTTTTCAGACCTCCGCCTCAGCAATTTCAGCAAACCCACGTCATTAAAATGTAATGGTACCCCACAGTTGTGCTGACTTTAATTTGACCAAAGACTTGACCAACTCGCTATGCTATAGCATTATTTTCGTTGCTCTAGCACAAGCTTCATAAACAGGGAAATTTTCCTGCATGGCATTTTCACTCCAAATCCTCCAAAAACCACATTATTTAGTCTAAAACATTAAATAAACATAAAAATACTCCAACACCTAAATACTAGACCAAAACAACATTTATTCGACTAAGTATAAACAAAATGCTCTCTAAAACGCACTAAAATCAAGAGAATATAACTCTTTTACAAGAGTTATAAATACGCTGAAGGTGCTTGCCAGTAACTGCCACATTTCTGAAGACAATGAGATTATCAATAACATCAACGGTCACCAAATTTGCTGGTCAGTTGAGTCCTTCTCAACTAGATTCAAACTTTCTCACGATGGTGTTCCCATCATAGATTATTGATAACTCTCTCATGAGAGTTATATTCATGCTCTTAAATTAATAAATTCGAGTCCTTTGAGTCTTGTTTTATTTCAGTTTAAGCTTCAATAAGCTTGTGTATGCATAGCCATTGTCTAGTAAGTCAATGTTGCAAATTAATCTCTTTTTGTCTATTTTTAGCAAGAAAAATGCAGGAAAATATGAAGCGTAAAAATCCTAAGAAAATGCGCATGCTTGGTAAGATGTTGAGAGTGTGCTTGATGCGCAATAAAAACTCATACAAATTATCACTGCACACTCAAGGTTTAATTATCAATCCAGGTCCTTCTTCTCTTCGCCCGCTAGATTACCGAGATACTATAGCAAAGTCTTATAGCTAGGAAAATAATAGTCATTGAGTAATTTCTATCAATCTACGCAATCAATTTAAACCTATGCTAACAACATATAAGAAGTAATGAATTAAACCTACAACCAATATTAAGTCTCAAAACAACCATTAAATTCTCTCCACATATTGGTAAACCAAGACAAGCAAATATGCAAATGAGGTAGATAGGATATTGAAATAAACGTAGATGTAATCCAATTAGGTTAATCATTGATGTAAACACATTTTAATCCCTAGGAGATTGAGCAAACGACCCTACATTCGCTAGCCCCTTGCTACGGTGACCTAACGGTAGATGACACTAGGAATTGCAAACAGCTACATTATTAACCCCTAGATCACTCCCACTCGACCGTCAATTATCGCCCTACGACTTAGCCTCGCACAGGGATTTGAACTAAAATCGTAAGAATATACACTTTTCACTACAATTTTGCCCGTGTGTTGGCTGCAGCGTTCGCATCAACTACCTCAAAAGCTTGCTATTACCTACACCTAAGAGATAAGGAACAAGCTCAAGTGCAATTCAAGCTCTTAAAGGGAAGTAAACAAACAATTATCAAACCTAATCTTCATGCATCCTTGTTCAAATCAACATCCAAATTGAATTAGAGCAACACACCTCTCAATTGTAACAATACAAAGTTGAAATCAAATAGACCCATTACAATTGATAAGTAGAAAGAGAAATCTTCCCCAATTGGATTTGATTGGTCTTGATCTACCCCCTTGGATCTTCAATTATTCTCCAAGGATTGATGAATTAGCTCCTTGATACCTTGGGTAAAGTTTTGGAAGGGATGGAAATGGAAATCGTAGAGAGAATTTAGGAGGTGGTTATTCAAAGTTATGAAAAGTTATCCAAAAGTTATCAGAATAACCGTTTTTGTCCCTTTTATAATGAGCAAACAGGCCCTCGGATCGCCCGGGCCAAAGTTGGCTCGCCCGGGCAAGCTCAGAGCTGAAAACCTCCAAAACCCGCACTGGCTCGGCCGAGCCAAAGCTGCTCGACCAAGCCTGCCCTCTGTCCACTTGGTTCGGCCGAGCCAGGTGCTCTCTGAAACCTAGTTTTCTCTGCTCGGTCGAGCCTAACTTCCTTTGATACCTAGCTCGGAGGATTTGCCTCCAAAACTCACCGAGAAGTGTTGTTTTATGCTCAAAACTTAACCTACAACATTCAAAACACAAAAACACGAAAACAGAGCAAAAAAACAACAAAAACATATGATATGGGAGTAAAATGGACACAAACATGCACGCGCACACATCGAAAAATAGGTCATTTTATGCACATATCATAATCCCCCAAACTTGAACCTTTGATTGTCCTCAATCAAAACAAAGTAAAGCCATTAATCTACCTCGTGCAATACCTCATAGCTCTGCATGTTCAAGTAAAACGAGATTATCACCTAACTTCGTAACAAGGATAATGCTAAGGACATGAACCACTCATCAAAAAATGGATACAAGAAACGAAAGCACTCCCTCACGTGTTTAGGGACGATGAGATTCACTTAATCACAAGATATCGAGCTTGATTTCCATAGGCTTGCATCCATTCTCATCACTATACTACAACGAGTTAGTTTCTAGAATAAAAAAGGTCTTTTCACCGGTTGTAACATGGCTTAACTAAAAGGTGGGTGGTTTTGGGCCAAAGTGACTAAACTTCTCAATTTCCCAAAACTCCCCAAACTTGTTCTCTTCGAACCACTTCAAATCCCGAAGCTTATTCATTTCACAACACTTTTTTTTCTTTTTCTTTTCATCTTCTTTTTCATAATTTTTCAATTGCACCATCATTCATTCATTTTGTCGGTGCCCCTTTTTTTTTCTTTTTATAACACTTGCACCAAAATTTTGTTGGTGCCACATTTTCTAGGATTCAAACCAATCCTTTATTTCATATCTTTCATGCCTCAACATTTCCCATCAATACAACTCCAATCGATTCCCAACCCAACTCTCATCACCGTATTCACCCTCATACACTCTTTCCCCCTAAATATAGTCCTAATCATATCAAAGAAGATTCACCTATAAAGCTCAATCACGGGGGTCAAAGATACGAAAGGCAAATTAATGATAACAACTACCTTATACTCCCGGTGTGAAAGGTAGAACTAAGAATCGATGGTCTAAGATCATTTTCTAGTTACACACTCATGTCAATAGATAGAGAATGTATGCAAGTTCTAGATCTCGTACTGTCAATCTTGCCCCTCACAAACAATATAGATATGACAATATCATGGCTCAAACCTCACAACTTTTTGTCAAGTCCTATGCATTAACCACACAAAAAACTCGGCAATTCTAAAGTTAAACTTAAGACATGCTTCGACAACTAGATTCCGCTCTATCATTGGATGAGATAAAAATACAACTTCACCAAGTGAATCATGATTCAAACCTCAAGTCTAATTCGGGTTCATCACACACACACAAGCACACAACAACCTAAAAACAATCTACATGCATAGAACATTCTAACAACAAACTAAATGCAATGCAACTAATTGGCAAGAGAAACGATAGAATGCGTTACCCATCGATAGCCATGATCGAACCGCTTCTCCAAGACCTTATTTGTACCTACAAAATCAAAACAAACACCACCAAACACTTGAGCATAAAACAAACAAATAAAGCTCTCATATCCACCAAACTTTCCACAAACCAAATATCAACAATGATAAGATCATATCCAATAGCTCCACCATTCAAACCAAACCAATAATCTAAACCACAAACCATGCATAATAGGAAGTAGTAAATCATGTCAACTCATTAATAATTCTATCCACAATCACAATCAAACAATCCTCAACCATATTCACTTCCAAAACCTCTTTCCACCATCATTCCACTATCCAAAATCTATACACATAAATCCTTTTTCCACTAGCTCCACTAAACATACCATCAAAACCAATGTTCAACAAACTCAAACCCATGAAATATCCATTCATATCATCAAAAGAAACATAATCCAAACATCCATCCAAGGTAGAATATCAATATAGGTACAACCCAATTGAATCAAATCCAATAAATGGACAATATCCAACAACTAAACTAAACTAAAGCAAACTAGGATAGAAGAAGAGAGGAGAGGAATAAACCAAGGCACCGACTACCAGCACATCCCCCCAAACTCAGTCAAGTGAGACTAAGTTTGAAAAAATGGTGGACGGTGCATCGTCACTTCTCTTGATCTTGTAGTTCCTCCCTACAAACACAAATCTAAACAAACTAGACATTTATTCAAAATCAAAGTAGCTAAAAACAATTAAACAAAAGAAAGAAAATTGGTTGGGTTGCCTCCCAACAAGCGCTTCCTTAACGTCGGTAGCTAGACGACCTTACCACATCATCCATTATCAAAAATCTTGTGGATTTTTAATATACCTTTCTCCCTTAATCTGCATTTACTTGGGAACAATTTGTCCAAGGCAATCTTTCTTTCACCCCTATCATCTCTCCAAGGAGGATTGATTATCTTGTCGAACTCAAATTGCATGAATGAGTGCTCATTCTTTGAAGTGATCCTTAAGACATTCTCCAAACTAATCCCCACTTTAAGAAACTCATTGATCCACTCATCCAATGCACTCACGATTCTCTCCTCAACCGTTTCTACTTCCTAAGTTGACATTCCCCACTTAAACCTATCCTCATACTCTTTGCTTATGTTCGGCTCTTCCTCTTCTATGAAATGTTCCAATGCCGATATTGGTGGAATCACTTCAAGTGAAGGCTCCTCAATTCTACCTCCTTTAATGTTCTTCACCGTCTCCTCGGTGCCTTCCTTCATGAGCTCTTCTTAATGAACACCCATTATCTCTTCACTAATGATTTCTTCGGTTTCCTCCTTTTCTTTGCAATCTCCTAATGTTTCCTCAGGTTTCATCTCTATACTTGCACTCTCATCCTTCTCCATACTTTCTAAAATTTGTGCCGGCTCCTTGATATCTTCATTTACCTCATCAACTTGAAGTATTACTTCTCTTTCCCTTGTCGGTTCATCTTCTTTCTTCACCTCTATTTTTTCCTTTCCTCATGATCTTTCCTTGATCTTTTCAACAATTTAAGTTCTTCTTGCATGAGCTCTATTTGTCTCCTCCACAAATCATCATCATGAGATTCCTTTACAACATTCACCATTTGAGATGCTCTTTCCTCCTCCGGCCATTGGTTACTACATTCAAACATTTCCTCATACACGTTTCGGATAGGCATTCACGGTCTTTGTCATTGCATCATTAGGTCTCTCATCTCCTCCATTTACCTTTGCACATTCTCAAGTCTTTCCTTGTCAACACCCCTTCTATTCTCCATGTTAGACACCTACAAGAATCCAACAAACTCTAAGTACCAACAAATACAAAAACAAAGAACAAATTATTCACAAAACAAAAACACAAACACCTAGCCTACAAGCTTCACTTTTCCCCCAATATCTTGCAACCTACTAAATGAAGTCCCCGACAACGGCGCCAAAAACATGATGCGCAATAAAAACTCATACAAATTCTCACTGCACACTCAAGATTTAATTATCAATCCAGGTTCTTCTTCCCTTCGCCCACTAGATTACCGAGATACTATAGCAAAGTCTTATAGCTGGGCAAATAATAGTCGTTGAGTAATTTCTATCAATCTAGGCAATCCATTTAAACCTATGCTAACAACATATAACAAGTAATGAATAAACCTACAACCAATATTAAGTCTCAAAACAACCATTAAATTCTCTCCACACATTGGTAAACCAAGACAAGCAAATATGCAAATGAGGTATATAGGATGTTGAAATAAACGTAGATGTAATCCAATTAGGTTAATCATTGATGTAAACACATTTTAATCGCTACGAGATTGAGCAATCGACCCTACATTCGCTAGCCCCTTGCTACGGTGAGCTAACGGTAGATGGCACTAGGAATTGCAAACAACTACGTTATTAACCCCAAGATCACTCCCAATCGACCGTCAATTATTGCCCTACGACCTAGCCCCGCACAGGGATTGGAACTAAAATGGTATGAATATACACTTTTCATGACGATTCTGCCCGCGTGTTGGCTGTAGCGTTCACATCAACTACCTCAAAAGCTGGCTATTACCTACACCTAAGAGATAAGGAACAAGCTCAAGTGCAATTCAAGCTCTCAAAGGGAAGTAAACAAACAATTATCAAACCTAATCTTCATGCATCCTTGTTCAAATCAACATCCAAATTGAATTAGAGCAACATACCTCTCAATTGTAATAATACAAAGTTGAAATCAAATACATCCATTACAATTGATAAGTAGAAAGTGAAATCTTCCCCAATTGGATTTGATTAATCTTGATCTACCCCCTTAGATCTTCGATTCTTCTCCAAGGATTGATGAATTAGCTCATTGATACCTTGGGTAAGGTTTTGGAAGGGATGGAAATGGAAATCGTAGAGAGAATTTAGGAGGTGGTAATTCAAAGTTATGAAAAGATATCCAAAAGTTATCAGAATAACCATTTTTCCCCCTTTTATAATGAGCGAACAGGCCCTTGGATTGCCCGGGCCAAAGTTGGCTTGCCCGGGCAAGCTCAGAGATGAAAACCTCCAAAACCCGGCCGAGCTAAAGCTGCTCGACCGAGCCTGCCCTCTGTCCACTTGGCTTGGCCGAGCCAGGCTCAGCTTGGTCGAGCCTGCTCTCTGAAACCCAGTTTTCTCTGCCCGGCCGATCCTAACTTCCTTTGATCCCTAGCTCGGACGATTTGCCTCTAAAACTCACCAAAAATTGTTGTTTTACGCTCAAAACTCAATCTACAACATTCAAAATACAAAAACACGAAAACACAGCAAAAGAACAGCAACAACATATGATATGGGAGTAAAATGGACACAAACATGCACGCGCACACAACGAAAAATAGGTCATTTTACGCACATATCAGTGCTGTAGCAGGCAGGGGAGTCCTGAAAGAGAAAGATAGGGAGAGAGAAAATCCTGATTTTGGGCCATCTGCTGATTGCTGAGAAGGACGTGAAAGTGGTAGGCTGAGCTGGAAAGTTAAAGCACCTGGATTTGTTGCCACCTGCGCAGGGAGAATTAAGGCATCACAACATTAATTGAGGAAACCTAAGAATATATTCTTCTAGAAGTTTGGAAGTCACATTTAAAAGGGAAAACCAGCTCACTTCCTGGGTGTGCGTGATTTCAGAGAGAAAATATTCCAGTCTTGAGAAGGAAGAAAGATCAGGCACCAAAGAGTGGAGCTAGAGAGTGGCTGAAGGAGGAATCCTGAGGTCACCATCGAGGGATTGACGGAATTCATCCCCAGCTATCTCTGTTTGCAGTTTTAAACTGTTCTTATGTTTATTTCTGAATATATTACAACAATGTTTCAGACGATTATAGCTATAAGCTACTTTAGACTTGGGTTGTTGATCTCTTGTTGGATTGATGTTATGATTTGAATCTTTGTTGTTCTATCAAATCCGGGTGTTTATCATTCTTATCTTACTTAGTTTGGCCAACTTAGCTAAGATACATTTCTGCTTGTGTTCGGAAAATCATGTTTAGGAGAGAGCCCTGATTTAAACTAAATCTAGCCATTGGAAAATGTGTGGATTTAGTGTGCTTAATGAATTTGTCTTACTTTTAGCTTAGTATTGTTTGACCTAGCATAGGAATATGTGGATTGGATATTATCTTAAGCAATCTTTATAGTTTGGAAGAACTGTAAAGTATTTCAGAGATTCAGCACTTGAATACATGCTAGGACCCATGCTATAGCATCTTTCCAGCAAGTAGAGTCAGCAACCTGAGTTGCTCGTTATAACTGAGTTTTAAATTTTTCCTATTAGTTTTGTGATTCTAAAATCATCATTGTTGGTTTATGTTAATTTACTTTTCTTGCATTAGGATTAAGCTCAACACAAAAATTGATTAAACTCTGCTGTATGTTGACTGTGTGCACGATTCTTCAAATGAGGCATTCTCGGTGGGATCGACTCTAGATACTCCTAGATATTACTTGACAGTGTATACTTGCACTTTGTTGCACACGTTTTTCACGTATCAAGTTTTTGGCGCCGTTGCGCTCTACGTATCCTTTTCCAATCACTTGACCTGTGGCCTTGTTTCCTAAGCTGACTGTTGCTCCTTCGTACCTTTCCAGGTTCTTGATCAATCCCTTTTCTCCTGTCATGTGCGCCGAGCAACCGCTGTCTAATATCCAGGTCTTTTCCTTCTTAGGCAGACTCGGACCCTGCAACACAGAGAATTCATTTAGGTCCCCGTATCCTTTCTGGTCCAGTAAGGTCAGTCATGTGAATCCAACCTTTTGGTATCCACACTTGTTTCACTCTTACAGTTTGTGAAACTAAATTACCCTTCTGTGTTTGAACAACTTTCCTTCTAAAAAGATGTGTGTTGTGTGAATGCATGTTATTTGAGGGTGTGGTAGGTGAACTCTTTCTGAAGTGGTTGTTCAGGAAATAGTCTCGAGAAACTTTTCTCGCTGCGTAGCCATCACTGTCTTTTGAGTGTAGAACTGTCTAGACTCAGGCCTCGAATAGGTGTTCCCCCTATTCGGAATGTAAGTATGATGAACAGGAGTTCTATCATAGCTTCTCGAATTAATTTCCAAATGTCGAACCGACTTCCTTGCAACATTTGCATGTAGCTTAGTCGTTATTGTTGGTAAAACTGAATTCCTTGCAAAGGGAACATTTCGCTTGTCCAGTTTTAAGACACAAAGGAAATAAGAAGCTCATTCATTAAAGATGGAAATGAGGAGACAAGTCATCCATACATCCAGAGAAATCAGCTACTTTCTCCATTATATAGAGGAGGATACATTGTCAAAGCAAGGTACATGGAATTCAAATCTATGGGAAGTAAGAGGAAGCACACTTTGAAGGATAAAAGTCGGTGGCAATCAGTCTTATCCCATCTTCCGTGAGGAGAGGAAGCCTTTTTTCAATGAGTCAGCCCAATCAGTCTTAGGAAGATTTTGAATTCCAGTTATCAGGCGGTCGAAGATGAAAGCCGCCCAGTCCACGTCAGCCTGATCTTAAAATGCCATCATAGCCTTCCATACCAATGGTGAAAAATAAGTAGTCTGAGAAGGGTTGCAGACTATCATCTGGTTGATTATGTCAAAAGTCGCTTTATAACGCGACTTGAGAAAATTGCTGGACACAGTCCGATGGAAATCGACCTCCCCTACCCTCCACCGTTGCCATGTTGACAACTCAGGACCTAAGACGTACTGAAGATAGTCTTTGACTGGGATGCCACCCTATTTAAGCCTAAACTCTGCAGCAAGATAGTCAGCAGTCAAATGGAACCTCTCATCATTGAGATTAAAGTAAATCTCCTTCTCCGTGACCGTGGAATTTTAGGCAAGCACCTTTAATAAATCCTCATGAAATGAACAAGGTTCATTACCCACAAAGGATTCAAGATGATTGGCCTCCAATTTTTCCAGCACTTCTTTAAATATGGCATGGGTACTCCAGTTCTGTCGCCAGAACCCACCATAACCAAGGATCTAGTTCCTATGGATGGAAATCTTCAAGTGATCAGTCACAAGTCCAGAGGAAAATTAATCTCTTTTGGTTCCGTATAGCAAAGAAACTTTTTCAAATATGAACTGATGAATATTACTTCAGAGCAAGAGTATTTATTGGTGAACTCTATGAGAGGATTGATGAATCAGAATTGATTGCCCTGCATCTCCTTACCCAAGAATGGACGTAAAGACAATATCTACAGGAAGCTAGAGGAGCAGACCATGCAATCAATCAATCAATGGATGTACGGATACGACTTCAAGATCATCTATCTACTTCTAAAAGAAGGAAGTTCATATTCTGAGATTTCAAAAGTCTGAATCATATACATATGTCTGTAGTGTACGGTTAGGGAAACTGTATTGTTAAAGCTCCGAGAATCAAGACTGGAAATTTAAAGAGATTTCATTCCATTAACATGAAATACATTACTGAAGTAAAGATCTAAAATATGCAAAATTTCGAAACTGTTATCCAGTTAATAAGAGGGAAGAGGTCTTAGGGGATGGAAGTCAGAAACCATGAGGTTGGTTGGGCCCTGCGTGAGGGATGGGAATTTCTGCTGCAGGAGCCAGCTCATCTGTATCCCATAAGGAATTGGAACGGCTGGGAAGAGCCTCAAAGTCTCCCGCACCTGTTAGATGACAAATGCAGCCCAGTCCACTTCAGCTTTGTCTTCAAAGGCCATCATTCCCTTTCAGATAGCTGGAGAAAAGTCCAGATCCAGCAAAGGATTGTCGATGATCATGTGATTGATGATGTCGAAAATTACTCTATATCTAGGCATCAGCCAATATACCGAGGCCCTTTGGTGGAAATTAGCATTAGCTTCCCTCCATCTGCGCCAGGCAGACCATTCCGGCGCTGTCACACCGTTGAAATAGTCCTCAACAGGAGTGCGACCTTGAGGGATCCCAAAGTCCTTAGAAAGGAATCAAGAGTCCAATGAACCAACGTACCATCGACAACGCCAAAGATTTCTCCCTCTCATGAGATGACACTGGAAAGGACAAACTTCCATAGGACATCTTTATGAAATTTACGTGCCTCAAACTCACGAACCTCTCAATACTATTGGCTGGTAGACCCCTCATCACTTCGTCATACACCTGAGGTTCAGACATATACTCAATCTGCAGACCAACCATATTGAAGATCTTGTTCTGATCAATGGAGACAATCTTTGCAGATAACATGGTTATGAATAGGTACAGTGGGCTCAACTCAGAAGGATATGGAAAGTAACGACGATGATTTCTTCATGGAGAGGTATTTGTGGAAGTGATCGTGCGACATTCTAGAAGACATCCTTCCATTTAAATACAGGGAACGACATTCAAAAAACATTCAACGATTTGTGGTTATATTCAGAATCTGAAGAGTCGTGAATTGAATATCTGACAACTGTCATATGCAAATACAATTTAGACGTGTGATGGACAAGATTGACGGTAACTTGCATATCTCATTGTGTGTCAGAATGTGATGCTGCGAAATTATGGCCAGCGTCGACATTGTCAGGAACTGACTGATACTGTGCACGAAAAATTGTCAAGATCATCATGCTCTATATCAAGGGAGAAACAATCTTTACCTAGTCAAGGAAGTAGCATCTCAATTTTTCTTCTAAGAGATATCCTTTGGATTATCTCACGCAACCCTGGCGAAGATTAAGGAGAGAGAAAAATGCTAAAGACAAGGCGCGCATTTTCAATTACCGCGAACATCTCGGTAGCACGTCGCATTAAATGCAGAGCAGCATGACGGCGTATTACACGGAGCCACGTCAATCCTTTCTTATGTTGCTACACGACAATTTAGACGACTTGAATAGACGCCAACTTCAGCATGGATCGCAGTCGTTCAAAACAAAAAGGTTTTTAAATCTCAGCCTATGATTTTTGCCAAAAATCAATCACCAAAAACCCTTAAACCCATCCTGTCATCGTCTTGATTACTCAACTCCCTGCCTGTCACTCAGTCAAGACATCAAAAGACCTCAACCGAAGAACTTCTCAAATCATCCACATTCCATCTCTAGTTCACTGAACGGGAGCAACCAAATTATGGATACCAATGCCTCTGATAATCCCTAACAACTTGTTGTCACTAAGGAGACCTCTCCGGACGAAATATTTCAGTTAGTTGAAAACTCCAGCCCCATTGATCGACAACTCCTAATATCACAAGTCGTCAAGGAGAAAATTCTGAATTGGAAGAATTTCATCTCAATCACCACCAACGAAACGATTGCCAAGGAAATTCCTAGAAAGCACCTAAGTGAGAATTTGACAAAGTTCTTAATTGCATGCCCTCGGAGGTTCAATCCAAATCGCATTGTTGAATTCTATGAAAATGCTACCTTCGACGACAAAGATCAGTTCTTCCTAGCTGAGCTTGGCAAGAAGAAGATAAAAGTCGTTCCTGCTCTTATTGCTCAACATCTAAATCTACCAAAGACCGGAGTCCATATTGTCAGCTATCTTCAGAACAAGGATGAATTAACGGCTCACTGGCTAAAATGGAAGAAGCCCGAGGTACCCAAGAAATTCAAAGCCGCCACAAAGGTATCCGAACTGAATCCATCTTACAAGATACTCAGTGAGATCGCGCTAATGATGATTTATTGTGGGATTAGATCTCTATCTAAGCTAAGCAGTCCCAAATATTCTATGATGATGGCTCTTGATGACTGCCCAGAAGGAGATCGGGCGACATTCGTCTTTGGCTGATTATTGGAAAACGCAAAGAAGAACAGAGATATTCCAACCAAAGGAAAGTTCTCTTCTAGCGTCGGTTTAGGTTTAAAGGTTAGCTACCTTCTTGAGCGCATTCTAAGAACACAAGATGAATGAGAAGACCTCATATCATCCGACTTTATTCCGCCAAAGGTTCCAGTTTATTGTGCAACAGTTTGGATGACATGGAAATAGATGTTGAGACATCTGAGGATCTCAAGACCATTACAATAGTTTGAACTTTTGAAGATTCCAAGAAACCAACGAAGACAGGGGCTTCCATTCAAAAGCCTTCACAAAAGCGAAATAGAAAAAAGAGAAAACAAACAGATGACAATACTGAAGACGTCTCACAATAAGGAAATTATCAAACTGCTGAACAGATCCAACGTCAGAAGAAAAAGAAGACAAATCAAGACACGCCAGTCCACTCAGTTGCCAAAGAATTGCAATTCGTTGCTACGCTTGAAGGGGAAGGTCAACCCTCCATTCCATGCGAAACAGTTCCAAATCAAGAACTAGCATGTCCTGAAGAAATGGAAGGCTCATCATCCTCTAGTTCTGAGCACACTACGTCTCTTAGACAAATACTGTAGAAGGATGACCAAATCAACTTCACAGATATCAACAAGGAAGCATAAAATGAGAATGTACCCCTCTTGAATTCAGGGGGAACTGAACACCTTGATTCTCATCAAGTGACTACTTCAAGCGAAGTGGCATCACATTTAGAAATTATCAGAAGAAAGATAAATGAATATCACGTAGCTCTTGAGCAACTGAACACCCAGAAACGAGAACTTGACTCCCAACAGCAAGAACTAGATGTTCAATGACGAAAGCTAGACAACAATGATCAAATGTTCACAAGACGTCTATCTCAACTTCAAATTGAAGAAGAAGCAGCAGCTGCTGAACTTAAGCGACAACAAGAAGAAGCAGAAGCTGCTGAACTGAAAAGAAAGCTAGAGGCAGAAGCTGCTTAAATTTAAAGAAAGCAAGAAGAAGAAGCTGCTGAACTCAAGAGACTAGAGGCAGAAGCTGCTGAGCTGAAGAAGCACTTCGGAAGAAAGCAAATTAATACACTCTAACTTATGCAATTTAGTTTAATATCAACATAGTTTGGTTTAGCAGTTTTAGAAACACAATTAATGTTAGCCAGCAGATTATATTAACAATTTTACAAGTATGGCAGTTGACATTTTATACAATTCAACACTTACAGGATAAGTGTTGAAGGTTTCAAGATAATTGAAAACTGTAAAAAAGTAAATAAAACTGCAAAAGATACAAGATATTTATCGTGCTTCGGAGCCTTAAGTCCTATGTCCACTCTTCGGATATCTGATCCGGTAATTCACTAAGTTATGAAGTTACAATCCTCACGTTCCATAGCCAGTTGTACTTCACTCCTTCAGTCCGTCGAAGGCTCTGCGTCTTCTCTAAGGACCGACTCGGATTTGGATTGAGGACAAACCTCCCTTTTCCTTCTTCGGCAAGTTGGATGGTTGTGTTCTTCCCAGAACGTGCACAATTTGGTTGTTGCCGTTAATAACCTACTCTTCCTTTGCAAGAGCAGGCTGCTGTGTTCTTACTAGAGCAGTAAGAACACCAAAGAGGTAGATCAAGTTAGTTGACTTAATCCTCGTGTACACGAAGTCACACGGTGAATCTCCAAAGATTCTATGAGCAATGAATGCTTTGTGTTCAATAAATGAACCACGATATTAAGGCCTTCTCTCTTGAGAGCGTTTAATGTTTGAGCTTTTACTTCTGTAGAGAGGCTAGTGTGTCAGAGATTCAAATATGCGACGATATTCAGGGGAGCAAAGGTTTTTCTGTCGCTGTATTTCCTGCTATTTATAGGTGTGAACCAAGAAAATAGCTGGTAGAGATATTGAGAAAGATGTCCAATCATCGTCCATCCCTCTCTGAAAAAGTACCTTCCCGTTCTGCTTTTTTTGCTGCATCGACCTGCTTTTCAGAGCAGTTTGTACTTGTTGTGACGACGTTCAAACAATGTTGTACACCAGTCGCAAATGAGTATTGTCTATCTTTACTTATTGACTTTCTTCGGGTTCCTCTGTGACTGTTCGACACCTTGCTACGTACGCACTTCTAGACGTGAAACTGTCTTGACCTGAAAGTGTTAGCGCCTCCCAATAGTTTCTCTGCGTCTTCTCTATCAACTATTTTCTTTGAGCATCCAGGCTTTGACAAGAAAACTATCAGCACAGCTTTTGTGACCTTGCTCTGCTCTGCTTGTCTTTGTCTTGTATATTCAACAGTTATCTAGTTTGAGTAGCGTCTTCTTCAAAACTGTTCCACGGTTTTGATGATGTCTTTCTTCCTAGACTATTTCAACTCGATCATCCTATACAAGGATTACATGACGTAATAAATCTAAGGCCTAGAGTTTGGTATATTGTTTTGACACATCAAAAAATCAAATTAAGGCGGGATTACGACAGTAATACCTAGCACAACCTCTACCCGATCCCTGTGAGCCTTCAGAAAGTCCAGGTTCAAAGTTTTGATGGCCCAAAACAATTTATGCTCAACTTTAACCGGAAGATGGCAGGACTTGCCATAAACCAACTGATACGGGGACATGCCAATTTGTGTCTTGAAGGCTGTCCGGTAGGCTCACAAAGCCTCACCAAGTCTCTTGCTCCAGTCCTTCTAAGTCAACACAGTCTTTTCTAGCACCTGCTTGATCTCCCGGTGTGCTAATTCTACCTGTCCATCGGCTTGTGGGTGATAAGCTGTTGTTATTCTTTGTCTCACTCCATACCTCGCCAAAAGTTTATCCATGAGTTTGTTGCAGAAGTGACTGCCTCCAACACTCACCAGGGCCATAGGAATGCCAAATCGAACTACTAAAGCCTGCAAAAACTTCAGCACAACTTGAGAATCATTAGTAACAGTTGGTATGATCTCAACCCATCGAGACACATAATCCACAACTAGAAGAATAAACTTGTAACCAAGAGATAGTGGAAGTGGACCTGTAAACACAATGCCCCATACATAAAATATGTCCACTTCGATAAAGATCTTTTTAGGCATCTCATCCCTTCGGGTTATATTCCCTATGCTTTGGCATCTGTCACATGCTCTAACCATAGCCACACAATCTTTAAACACAGAAGGCCAATAAAATCCACAAGCGAGTACCTTCAATGCGGTGAGGTTTGCACCAAAGTGACCCCCACTTTCCGATTGATGACATTCTTCAACAATCTTTCTCCACTCGCTCTGATGAACACACCTGCGAATAACACCGTCATCACACTTATGAAACAGATACGGTTCTTCTCAGTAGTAGAATCTGGCCTCCTTAAGAAACTTCTTCCGCTGATAGGGCTCCAAATCCGAAGTAATACACCTGCAACTAGAAAATTGCAAAAATTTGCATACCATGGAATACTAGCTACTGCCACACTCAAAATTTTCTCATCGGGAAAATCCTCTCTAATTAACTCATCCTTATCGTCTCCATCAACTGGATTCTCTAACCTAGATAGATGATCTGCTATCACAATCTCACATCCTTTCTTATCTCTAATTTCCATGTCAAATTCTTGCAAAAGCAAAATCCATCTAATCAACCTAGGCTTTGAATCAGTTTTGGCAAACAAGTACTTAATTGCTGCATGATCAGTGTAAACCACAGACTTTGCTCCAACCAAATAAGCACGAAACTTATCATAAGCATAAACAACAACAAGTAATTATTTCTCAGTCACAGTGTAATTCAATTGAGCTGGATTCAACATTTTTCTAGCATAGGCGATAATTCTAAAGATCTTATCCCTAATTTGTCCAAAAGCTACCCCCACGGCAGAATCACTAGCATCAAACATCAACACAAAATCCTGCTCCCAATCCGGAGTTTGTAACACTAATGCTTTCTTAAGAGCTTCAAAAGCCTTCACACAGTCCTCACTAAAGTAAAAAGGGACACCCTTCTCTAGCACGCTACACAAAGGTTTGGTTATCTTAGAAAAATCTTGAATAAATCTCCTATAAAACCCAGCGTGTCCAAAGAAACTCCAGACCCCTTTTACTGTCCTAGGCACAGGAAGTTGTTCAATTGCTACAATCTTAGCCTTGTCAACCTCTATCCCAACATTAGAGACCTTATGATCCAATACTATACCCTCTCTAACCATAAAGTGACACTCTTCCGAATTTAACACTAGGTTAGTCTCCTCACAACTTTACAACACAATTTTCAAATTTTCCAAACAATCATCTAAAAACAAACCAAACACAGAAAAATCGTCCACAAAAACATCCATAATATTCTCAATAAGACCATGAAAAATAGACATAGTACACCTTTGAAATGTCGTCGGTGCATTGCACAACCCAAAGGGCATTCTCCGGTAGGCAAAAATCCCGTAGGGAAAGGTGAAAGCTATCTTGTGCTGGACCTTAGGTGCCACCACAGTATGATTGTATCCGGAGTACCCATCCAAGAAGCAACAATGAGATTTACCTGCAAGACGGTCAAGCATTTGATCAATAAATGGCAAAAGGAAAATGATCTTTAAGAGTTGCATTATTTAAAGCCCTATAATCAATGCAAAAATGTCATCCGGTAGTCGGTCTCTCGATCACTTCTTTGCCGCTTGGCTTGATAACCTTCTCGAACCCCCTTTCTTGGGAACCATGTGAGTCGGACTGACCGACTCACTATCACTAGGGGTATAGATAATGTTATTATCCAACAGCTTCAGAACCTCCTTTTTCACCACCTCTTGCATCTTCGGGTTCAGTCTCCTTTGCGGTTGCCTCTTCGTCTTGCTCCTTTCTTCAAGAATGATCTTATACATTACAATAGACGGGCTGAAACCCCTTATGTCGGAGATCTACCAACCTATAGCTGATCTGTGCATTCTCAAGACCCTAGAGAGCTTTTCAATCTCTACAGCAGACAACCCCGAGGCAACAATGAATGGATAGGTGTCATTCTCCCCGAGGAAGATATACTATAGGCTATCTGGCAACTTCTTCAACTCCACCACCGGGGCTTCATTCTTGTTCTTTTCCCTCTTGCATTTTGACTCTTTCTCCTCTTCTTTAGTCCTCTACTCCAGAAACTTGACATCCTGCTTTGGTTTGATCTCTGGTCTATCGTCCAATGCATTCACCATTTATAGCAACTCATCGCAAGCCTCATAAAGCTCATCAAAACCAAATTTAGAGTACAAGGAATCGTGAATAACTTCTTCTAGTGCATCTCTCTTCTCATAACCAAATGACAAAGGAGTAGATATGACCTCAATGTTGTTGCACTCCTCATACATTTCCTCATGCTTCTTCATCGCATTAGAGATGGAGAATGAAATTTCTTGATCATTGAAGCGGAGAGTCAGCTCTCCCTTCCTCACATCAATAAATGCTCCTCCAGTGGCCAAGAATGGTCTCCCAAGAATCAAAGGCACATTCTTATCTTCCTCTATATCGAGGACCACAAAATCCACAGGGAATATAAAATCACTAACTTTGACCAAGATGTCTTCCACAATTCCCTTCGGATAGGATAGAGAGCGATCTGTCGTATAAAAAGTGATGGTGGTCGGTTTGATCTCCCCAATCTGTAGCCTATTGAAAATAGATAGTGACATCAAATTGATGCTCGCACCCAAATCACACGATGCATGGCAAACTCCAATCCACCAATGACACATGAAATCGTGAAGCTCCCTGGATCTTGCCTCTTGAAAGGCATTTTCCACTGGATCACCACACTACATTCTTAAAATAAATTCATGGTTTCGAACTCCCCGAACTTCTTTTTCTGTGTCACCATTTCCTTCAAGAATTTGGTGTATTTTGGAATATCTTGTAGTACTTCCAACAGCGACAAGTTGATGTGCACCTTGCTCACATGTTCCAAAAACCTTGCAAATTGCTTGTTCACCCTATTCCTTGCAAATCTCTTAGAAAAGGGTAGGTTGCTTCCTTTGGAAATTTCCTCGGATGTGCTCCCTTTTTGTGTTTTGACTAGTTGGAGAGTCACTTCTTTTTCAAACTCTTCCTCTTCTACACCCTTGTCCTTCAGCCCCTTCTTCTCTTTTCCCAAAGTGGGGTTTCTGGGTTCTTCATAGGACTTACCACTTCTCGTGGTTATGGCACTACAGTTCTTCCTCGGGATGGCCTCAATATCACTAAAACTGTCCCTGTTGATATTTCCCACTCACATGCTTAGCAATGATAGGGATTTGATTCTGCATCTCTGTTAACATACTATCGTATTTATCGAGTCTCTTCTCAAATCTTCTTCTTTCGAACTGAGCGCTCTTCTCTCCTGCTGCACATACTGTTTCCTCATGTTATCACCTCCATTCACCTAATTCGATCCTTCCCCTCTCTGCTCAAATCCTGGAGGTGGATACATAGCATTGTTCGGATTTCCATAAAATAGGTTTGGGTGGAATCGATTGTTGGGATGATAGGGAGGATTATCATACTGATAATAGGGCCTTCTGTAGTTCCCAAAGTTACCTCTGCCAACAAAGTTAGCATCATCAACTGATTGGGCTTCCATATGCCCATTTCACCAATGATTAGGAATTGGATTTCCTCCCCTTGATGAATTCCCCATTTGTTGTTGTTGCAGTTGAGCTTGATCCAAGAGAAGTAGATCCATTTTTGTTTCCCTAGAGGCCATTTTGTCCTTCATCTCTTCCTGGTCCTTGACCTCAGCCACACTTTTCACAATTTTGTATTCCCTCCTTTCCTTTGGCCATTTGTAACTGTTTTCTGCCTGCTTTTCAATCGCCCTCATGGCCTCTTCTTCCTCCTGATCGAGAAAGACTCCTCCACCAATATTATCCAACCGCAGTTGTGTGTCATTATCTACTCCGACATAAAATTGGCAAATAATCTGGGTATTAGACATCCCATGTTTTGGACATCGCCTCAGCAGCTCTCGGAATCTATCCCATGCCTCGTAGAGTGGCTCGTCATATTGCTAGCTGAATGACTAAATTTTTGCTTTCCTCTTTAGTGTCAGGCTCGGTGGAAAATATGTCAGCACGAAATTCTCCTTCAAATCCTCCCATGTGTTTATTCCAATTTTGTTCAATCCTATCAACCAAGTCTTAGCTTCGTCCTTCAAGGAGAAGGAAAACAGATATATCCTGATTTGGTCCTGAGGAACTTGGTTGAACTTCTGGGGTAGAGCTTGGATATTATCTTGTTGTTCATTTCTCCTTTGTCATATTTCTTCCCGATATTTTTCAGTTCTCCTATAATGGTGTTGAATCTTTCTTCCATCTGCTGAATGGTTTCACTAGGAACCATGGCGAAGGATTCGTACTTGTCCACAGCGACTTGTAGCTTGTTCCGCTTCATTTGTTCTGTTTCCTGAGAAATTTCACAGACGTAATCCCACATTTCCTTTGTTGTGTTGTAGTCCAGAGCTTTGTCAGACATCAGAGGAGGTAGACAATCCATGATTAATTTCATGGCGATAAACTCCAGCTGGCCTCTCTTCTTGTCTTCTAGAGTCCATTCTTCGTAGGGTTTCTTCACCATCTCAGGTCTGGGCTGACCACCAGCAGGTGCAGGGGGTGCAGTGTTAACCTTCATGATCTCTTTAGGACCAATTGTGAGAATGTCCCTCATCTCCGGATGAATGCTTTGCAATTGGATCATGGCCTTCTTTTTCCTGGTTTCAAAACCATCCTTGTTGTACTTTGGAAGAGCATGGTTTGTCATGTTGATTCTTTTCGCCGTAACCTGAGCTATGTAAGACACAGATACAAAAAACGCAAGAAAAACTAGGATCTAGGTCCTCAGCGACTCAGAAGCAGTCGGTTTTAAACCTCCAGCTCTGATACCACTTGTTGGTCCCCGAGATCAGAGTCGTCATGGTAACAGTAAGATATACGCACGAGGTGCAGCGGAATAGAATTAGCATTTACTTGTAAATGAGGTATTCTTGACTCGAAGTTATTAATCCGGTTTGCTTAAGTTACTTCTTGCAGTTATATTCTAGTAACTCCTGTTTCTAGGTTACGTTATTGTCGTTCACAAGCAATAAAGCAGTAACCAACAATAGAACACAATATTTATAGTGGTTCGATCAAATGATCTACGTCCACTTCTTAGCCGAATCGCTAAGAGTTTCACTAAGAAAGTATACAGTGTACAAAGAGTTGCCTTCCCTGTAAAGCAATCAGCCGCCGTCTGGTCTGTCTGCTCCACGGCTATCTTTCGATACTCCGAACCTTTGAGGTGTGGCTCCAGCTGAGTCAAGGGATAGTTTGGAAGAATCTGTAAAATCTTCCACACGTGGTAAAAGCGAGTTTTACGAAGGTGCGCCCTTGACTCAGCTGGAGCCACACCTGAAAGGTTCGGAGTATCGGAAGATAGCCGTGGAGCAGAAAGACCTTACGGCGCCTGATTGCTTTACAGGGAAGGCAACTCTTTTTACACCGTATACTTTCTTAGTGAAATTCTTAGCGATTCGGCTAAGGAGTGGACGTAGATGATTTGATCGAACCACTATAAACTTGTGTTCTTTTGTTGGTTACTGTTATTGCTTGTGAACGATAGTAACGTAACCTAGAAACAGGAGTTACTAGAATATAACTGCAAGAAGTATTTTAAGCAAACCGGATTAATAACTTCGAGTAAAGAATACCTCATTTACAAGTAAACGCTAATTCTATTCCGCTGCACCTCGTGCTTATATCTTACTGTTACCACGACGACTCTGATCTCGGGGACCAATAGTAGGTATGTATTTCCAAGTGGCAGTCTGCTCTTTCAGTGCCTCTATTTGGATTGAAGAGGTTCAACCTTAGTTTCCTCTATTTGGATTGAAGAGGTCTCAGATTCCTCTTTCATTACTGGGATCACCTCTTCAAGCACCTTCCCACTCTTCAATTTCATAGCCTTGCAATGTTATTCATCTTCTCTTGGGTTTACCGTGTCACTAGGTAGATCGTCTTGCCGCCTATTTTTCATCCCAGCAACCAGCTGGCCCATTTGGACCTCCAGATTACGTAAAGTGGCAGCTCGATTTTGAAGAATTTCCTCTTGTCTTTGTGTTATACCTTCACTTTGTATCATAAATTCCTTAAGCATTGCCTTAAGTAAACTGTCTTGCTGCAGCTGCAGCTGCTGTTCTGCTGTTGGGTGCTGATAATGTTTCTGCTCAAGCTGTGGCTTCTAGTAACCTGGAAGTGTAATATGGTTCTGCTGTTGTTGACTAAACACTGCTGCAACTTGTGGCGCAGACCAAGAGAAATTTGGGTGTTGCTGCCATCCAGGGTTGTACGTCCCTTCTTTGCGTAGAATAGTCATTCTAAAAACAACATATTCCATATCCTCGAGAGATAATGCATCATTTCCTTCCTATCTTCAAAAATATCATCAAGGTAAGAACTTCTTTCAGAATCAATAGGTATGACTACTGCGCGGGATATATCCATTGAGAGAAACAAAATCTTCAATCCGTATAGTGTGAAGGCTCAATACTTGGCAAGCCCGATGACATTTAACTTGGTAATGCAAAATCTCAAGGAAACAAGCCTTAAGAAATTTTTTACCAAGGCTCCATATAGATTCTTGGATGATACGTGTTCGTGTGTAAAACACACTAGTGCAAGTGCACACTATCACAAGTAATATAAAACGGAGTATTGTCGGAGTATCCATCCACAGGGAAGGGGCAAGGTGCACAAACACTCAACTTAATTTAATTGATGAGGAAAAATGAGTTGGTTTGTTTAATTACTCTAGGCATAATTTAAAGGGAAAATCAACAGGGATCATATAAACAGGGGGTGTAAAAAAACAGGGGGGAGATGATGTGAACGAGCTTGACAAACTATTAAATCAATTGGTAGAAACGACTTAGGCTATGGAATCAGCTTGCTTCAGAATGGTATGTTATAGCATCGCAACAGCACATAGTATATTGCAACCAATTTTTTGTTCTCAACTAGATTTCCCAAAATATGTGAGATAGCTTTTCCTAATTTAATTCCACATATTCCTATGTCCAATTTCAAACTAGTTCCAGCTCCATTGACAATTCTCTTAGGCATTTTAGCAAACACAAACCTACATATTTCTATGCAAGAATTGTGTAATATTTGAGGCTTCTACTCTTAGTCTTAATTTTCCCAAAATTCAACCAAGCATAAATCAACAACTTCAAGTTCCCAGAAGAGCTGCGATTGTATAAACTAAAGCTTCAAACTTTCAAACTATGCACCATTAATAAAGCTTCGCATGAAGTTTAAGCATAACAAGCATCATCCATAGCCCAAGCCAAATGGGTTTAGCTCATAACTAGAATTAAAAGAGCTAGGAACAGAGTTCTAAGGTGATGTTTCATAGCTACCATATCTAAAAATACAAAATAAGAAGATAAAGGATGAAAATTGTCCCTAGATAGGTTGATGCTGAAACAGGATTCCTCTCTGTTGCAGCACCAGACTTCTCCAAGAAAACTAGCACAAATTCAGCTCCTTCCTTCTTTCTCAAGCTCTCCCCTCTCAGCAATGGTGATTTTCAGTAGATGAAATGTGTTCCCTCCCAACTGAAATTACGAAATAGAGGAGAATAGATGGAGATTCTCTAGATAAGCTGATGCTGGAGCGCAGGATTTCTTTCTGCAAAGCACAACTTCAAGCTTTCCCTCTCTAGCTCTGCTCCTCTCTCTCTCTCTCTAGGAATGGGGAAGATGAAGCTGTGGAAAATAAAAAATGGGGGCTCCCCCTTTTCTTTGGTGACTGGTGGTATTTATACCTCTCTCCAACTAGGTTTCTTCTTTCAGATGTATTTCCCACATTTCCCTTGACAGAATATGTAAATTTCAGTAAAACTCGCTTTTACCACATGTGGAAGATTTTATAGATTCTTCCGAACTATCCTTCTTTTTCGGCTTTAATGCCCGTGTTAATCAATTTCTTCTCGAGAAACTGACTGCTGGATACTTTCTATGACGAAAGTGATCCTTATGATTGAAGATTCTAGAATCATTCAAGAATTCCTTAGATGAGTGTCAGATGAGTGGTGGAACACTCAAGATGTTAAAAGGCTTTTAGATATCTCGGTATTATGCCTTTCAACTGAACTGCTCTCTGGGTTTTTTTGTCTCTATTTGGAAACCTTTTTGCATATCTTTGCGTTAGAGAGTTAGCTCTTTTTGCATCTTCCTTTGACTTCCCTTTTATGGTTGTCTTCTCGAAGTTTGAGTCGGCAGATCCGTTAGACACAACGGATCTTTCTACTTAAATGTAGGTAGCTTTTTACCAACTTTTCTGTCTTCGTACAGGCTTTTCCGTCCTACTTCTGACAGATCTAATCTTTGCGTGTTGGTCAGAGTGGCGGTGTAGTAGATGAGATTTTCTTTGCTAAGCCTTTATTGGAACGGGATGCTGGATATCTTCCAGCATACTTCTGGTTTTGATGCTTCAGCTAATGTTCTTCTGCTTTTCTGTTTGCTAACGCCTTTAGTAGCCTGTATCGTATTATCAGATGCTGACTCCTCAGCATTCTGCTAACACTGATTTCCTTTTCCTTTCTTGTTCTTTCTGATGTCTGCTGAGATTCTTTTAAGCAACCTATTCTATTACAACTCGATGTTTACCCTATACAGGACATTACATAAGTTGCTAAGCTATGCTAAGGTTCAGCAATGATCGACCTTCTACTAAGGTTTGATCCAACAAAACCTTTTACATTGGGCTCCTAAGGGTAATTCAGGAATATTTTTCCAACACCTCCACTACCTTTTCCTCAAAGGTTGAAGAAGCAAAAAGAAGTGGCTCAACACAAGAAGTTCCCTGATGGAGAAGAAGGGTGTTCGATGATTAATGTGCTTGATACACTTGTTGAAGAGACAAAGCTGGAAGCTTGTGAGCAGATTGAGCATGCTGAAGACTATGCTGAAGCATCAGAACTGGAGGAGATTGAAAATAGCAACAAGATTTCCTTCGAGCCATTCCAGCTCAATCAAAGGGAGTTTAAGGTTTTCGAGCCCTCAGTTGTGTCTCCACCGAAGCTTGAGTTGAAACAACTACCTTCCCACTTGAAATATGTCTACCTTGGGGAGCTAGACACTCTTCCAGTTATCTTTTCTTCCAACTTTGGAGCTCAACATGAAGCAATGCTGATCACTGTGCTACAAATTTTGAATCTAGACTTGAAGGAAGCTCGGACGGATAGGATGCTGCAGCTGAATGCATTTGATGGGCTAAGACTGTTGTTATATGATGATGCTGAGAAAGACCTTGGTCGAGCCTTCAGCAGGGAGAAGGCCAACACTACCCTAGTTGATGCTTGTGTTTGAGGTACTCATGGGCTATCCACTCTACCGGATGATTCATGATTATTTTTATTGTGCATAGTTTAGTTTCCTTTCGTGCATTTCTAAATTTATGCCTAGTTTAATTTCATGCTTTCCTAGTTTTTAATCAAAAAATAATAATAAAAAAAGAAATAGAGAAAAAAAGAGCTAAATTGATTAATCTTTTTGCATAGTGTTGAGGGTTTCAGAGTAGAGAGGGTGAACCACTTCGAGAAATAGCTCATTCCAAGTTTGGGGGAAGAATGCCCAATTAGTTGAAGTAGCAGACTGTCGCAATTTAAAAGACATGTCATGCTGAAACAAAGGTTCGATGCTGCAGCATCTGCTGAACAGGCCATGCTCTTGCTACTTCTTCAGCCCATTCGTCACCAGCTGAGACCGATGAGGATGTCGAACCTGTTCTAACCGAGTTTTGTTTGCTGCGTGAGGAGGTCAGTGCCGTCGAGGCAGAGTGCAGCAAAACCACCCGATTGATCAAGTTGCTGGACAATCGCCTGCTCGAATTTCTAAAAAATGTGAAAGGGGGAATCCCTCCAACTGGAAAATAGTTGCTTGTGGTTTTTCCTTCCACCCTAACCCTTTTAAGACTTGATTTCTTTTGCTGCACTTTATTTTATATTTTTCTGGTTCTGTACATAACACTTCTATATTTTAGCGATGTTCGTTTTGTTGTGTATATATTGGTGGCCCGTATTTGCCTATACTCTGTATTGATTCTTATTTGTTTCTTGCTTGTTAGTCTTTCGCTCCCTGCTGCTCTACTCTGTTTCGATGATGATTTCTTTTTGTTTCAATGTTGCTTGTGGTTTCCATTGTTGATTAGTTGATTCTCATATCTCGATTCTTCCTTAGGTTTAACTTTTTAATTCTTGATGTGTTTTCCATCTGACCTCGTGGTTTGCAAATCGTTGTTTTGAAAACTTCATTACGTGCTATGTTTATTAATTTTTATTGGTTCCCTGTGCTGGTTTTGCGAGTGTGATTGTTTACCTTCGATTAATTGTAGTTGCCTTGAGGCGAAATCTGATTTTATACCACTTTGGATATGATTTAGGCCTTCTTTGATTTATTTTGAGCCTTTATTGTATCTTTCATTTTTTATTACCCTTGCTCCCTATTCGTGCCTTAGCCTTGATTTCTTTCTTGCCTATCCTTTTAAGCCTGTTTATGTTTTATTTTATTATATTGACCTTCATCATGAACACCATAGTGAGTTCGGTCTTTCTACATTGAGGACAATGTTCGTCCTTAATTTTGGGGGAGTGCTCCCATTTTAGGTTTGGGTTACTTTATTTCGAGTCATTTCTTTCGTTTATATCAGTTGAAGCGTGAGTAAAATAAGAAAAATGAGTAGAGAGAAATTTTAAAAAAAACTTGAAAAAAATGGAAAGGAAATATGTGTCGGAAAAAAAAATCGAGAGGAAAATCGACAAAAAAAAAAGAAAAGAATAAAAAAAGAGTGAAAATAAAGGGTGTAATTTTTTTGTTTTTCTTTTTGTTATTTCTTTATGTGAAATAATAGGGGCACTTTTCTTCTCACTTGGGGTTGTGGTTGCAATTGTTTAAGTTCTCTTAAATAAGTGGTAGAACTCACTAGTGCTCTCGAATTAGTCACTTTATCCAAATGTTCCATACCTTAACATTAGCCCACATTACAAGCCAATAAAGTCCTTTTGATGCTTTGTGGTGTAATTTCCATTAGTGGAGAGGTTGCTATGAGTTATTTGAAGTAAAAATAAGTAAGCATGATGATCATGAGCATTACTTGAGTTGTGGAGCTGATTTTGATCGATTTGACTTGGCAATTGTAATGATGTGCGGTGCTGTTTTGAGATTCACATGCTGAAGCATGATAGAAATGACATGTTAAACTAGTAGGAAGGATCATGAGATGATTTGATGCTATTTTGATGATTGAATCCCAAGTTTTTTTAAACTGTGCTTAGAATTGCAAGAGCATGAGCTAGCATGATTGGGAATTCCAACTTGTTCGTTTGTTTTGAGTCTTCTTTTCTCTTTTTGTCGCTCGAGGACGATCAATGAGCTAAGTTTGGGGGGTGATAGCTCTTGTAAAAGAGTTATATTCTCTTGATTTTAGTGCATTTTGGAGAGCATTTCGTTTATGTTTAGTCGAATAAATGTTGTTTTGGTCTAGTATTTAGGTGTTAGAATATTTTTATATTTATTTAGTGTTTTAAACTAAATAATGTGGTTTTTGGAGGATTTTGAGTGAAAATGTCGTGCTGGAGCAACGAAAATGATGCTATAGCATGGCGAGCTGGGCAAGCCTTTGGTCAAATTAAAGTCAGCACAACTGTGGGGTACCATTACATTTTAATGACATGGGTTTGCTGAAATTGATGAGATGGAGGTCTGAAAAGTGCTAAAATTTACATATTCTTTCAAGGGCAATGTGGGAAATACATCTAAAAGAAGAAACCTAGTTGGAGAGAGGTATAAATACCACCAGCCGCCAAAGAAAAGGAGGAGCCCCTATTTTTCATTTTCCACAGCTTCATCTTCCCCATTCGTAGAGAGAGAGAGGAGCAGAGCTAGAGAGGGAAAGCTTGAAGATGTGCTGTGAAGAGAGGAATCCTGCGCTCCAGCATCAGCTTATCTAGAGAATCCATCTATTCTCCTCTATTTTGTAATTTCAGCTGGGAGGGAACACATTGCATCTGCTGAAAAACACCATTGCTGAGAGGGGAGAGCTTGAGAAAGAAGGAAGAAGCTGAATTTGTGCTAGTTTTCTTGCAGAAGTCTGGTGCTGCAGCAGAGAGGAATCCTGTTTCGGCATCAACCTATCTAGGGACAATTTTCACCCTTTATCTTCTTATTTTCTATTTTCAGATATTGTAGCTATGAAACATCACCTTAGAACTCTGTTCCTAGCTCTTTTATTTCTAGTTATGAGCAAAACCCATTTGACTTGGGCTATGGATGATGCTTGTTATGCTTAAACTTCATGCGAAGCTTCGTTAATGGTGCATAGTTTGAATGTTTGAAGGTTTAGTTTATACAATTGCAGCTCTTGTGAGAACTTGAAGTTGTTCATTTATGCTTGGTTGAAATTTGGGAAAATTAAGACTAAGAGTAGAAGCCTCAAATATTACACAATTCATGCATAGGAATATGTAGGTTTGTGTTAGTTAAAATCACTAAGAGAATTGTCAATGGAGCTGGGACTAATTTGAATTGGACATAGGAATATGTGGAATTAAATTAGGAAAAGCATACCATTCTGAAGCATCACAATTTATTGTGATAACTCTGGTGCAGTGGCAAACTCAAAGAAATCGCGGTCTCATTGGGCAAGCAAACACATAGAGAGAAAGTATCATATTATACGAGAAATCGAATCGAGAGGTGATGTGTTGATCAAGAAGATTGACACTATGGACAACCTAACTAATCAATTTACAAAGAGCTTGCCGCAGAAAGTTTACGATAGACATATTCGTGAGCTGGGTCTGACGTGGATGCCGACCACTGACAGTGGTTAAAGAAATAGCAGGCTAGATTGACAGACTATATATTCTGTAATAGCTTAGTTATGCTTTGAGTTGAAGTGGGAGATTGATGGGTTTTGTATACTGAAAGCATTTATTATAATGAGTATACGACGGTTTATTTCTCCTATCTATTAACAATCTTACATGTATGTAACAATGGTATCCTCTTGTCTCACCGATAGAGACGATCATATGGCGTGTTGTAGATCACAGAAGACAGTATGATCACTTGACCTAGTGAGACATAAACCTGATCACAGCCGAGACAGCGTATGAGGATACGTCTTTCCGGATGGCTGCGACATTATCGGAATAAGTAGTCTGTCTTTGTTACTTGACATGCTGGTACGCAGGGGTGGCATATTGATGGACCGCAGTGAGATGTATTCATCTATCTGACATTAGCGAATACAAGATCTCGTTATATTGATTGAGTCCAAACCCTAATGAAGGTTCGGGGGTTTGCACGGGTTATCTGTTGCTTTGACTTGCCATGGTGGAGAGCCTGAGTAACGTGCTCGTATATCCTCATCTTGGGTAACGGCAATTCGTGTAGTACCGCCTGAGACTGGGTTTAGGTAACTATATCCGAGTAATAGGATGGGGACATTCCCTAAGGAGTTTAATGACATTCATCGTGCCAAAGTCCTACAGGCTTATTAAGTTCAGGCACGAGTGATAAGGATTTAGTGGTACCACTCAGGAATTATAAGATATTAATTAATTGTAGTTAGAGCTTGTCAGAGGCTTTGATTAATTAATGAATGTCCGGTAACCTTAAATATGTGGATTCACAATTAATGCATCCCTTTCTCATAACGTGGTAATAAAGGGGTAGGTCAGTATTAATTATGTGGTGAAAAAGAATTAATATTAATTAATTAATTGTGTCCTGGGTTGTGGACATGGGAATTAATTAATTATAGGCACACTTTATTATTTGCATTAGGTCCCAGGTCTGGCCCAAGTAATATATGCTGAATGGAGCCCAGTAGCCCCTTAGGGATAAAATCCTAGGTCTATAAATAGACCCCTCTCTCTCTGAAACCCCAGCCACCTTGATCATAATTCAAATCAGTCAAAATCCTAGGGAGAGAGAGAGTTGGGCGGCGCCAACTGTAGAGGGAGGAGAAGGTTTTTCGCCTCTGTCCTACATCACAGATCTGTGGAATCCTCACCAGTAGCAGATCTGAACAACATTGGGACACAGCCCTGAAGATCTAATCTGGAGAACAAATTTCTCTTTTCTTCTCTTTTATTTTCGATTTTAATCTAGAAATTAGACATCTAATTTATGTTTCCATAGAATAAATCAAATCGCGTGGTTGAATTGGAAACTGGATATTCAAACGCGAAAGATCGGATCAGACTCTACGGAATAATGTTATTCCTCTATCCACAATTCTGATAATTAAATTCATAGGAGCATGCTAGGTTTTATTGTAAATTTCATTGGGCACAATATCCTCAAATCGATCCGGTTCAATTGGTTTTGTGATTCGGTTCACGGGAAAACCCTACAATTGGTATCAGAGCCAGGTTTCTGATTAATGGCTCTTTTGTGCATAACTAAATTCGATATGCATGTATGAATTTATTTGTTTTGTGGATGGTTTTTGTTCCTTGTGGCAACCCGTGTAATTCAGCCTGCGGTGGTTTATCCGTGTAGGGCTGAACACTCTACCCAAATCCTTTGAGAGTTTCAGACTGATTGTTGTCATGAACAAGAAGGAGTATACTCTTAACAAGTTGCTCAATGACTTGATGGCAGCGGAATCGGTTATGAATCCTTAGAAGGTTGCCTTAGCTACTTCTGGTAATCACTCTGCTGTATCGAAAGGTATGAAGCCGAAAAGAGCGATTAAGAAGAAGACTGGAAAGGTAACTTCGAAGGACATGGGAGCTGTTAATAAGCCTATGGGGAAACTTCGAGGGACAAGTGTTTTCAGGTGTGGTAAGAAAGGACATAGGAGGAAAGATTGTCAGGCCCACAAGGCCAGACAGGGTATGCCATTTGCATGTATAACTGAAGCAAGATTAGAGTGCGACGTTGCTCTTCCAAGAGCTGTAAGCGCTGACTTGTTGATCATGTTGTTATACTTTGCTAGGTACCATGCCGACAAGGTTGGTGAGTGATGGCAAGAAGATACCAAGCTGGATGAAGGCAACGTTTTATGACGGAGCTTCATGGAGTTTTTCTTTTCCTTATGTTTTGATGAATTAAGTACATTTAAGAGTTTTCTTTTGTGGGCCGTGGTTTTCGGCAGGATAAATTCTATCAACTTCGAATGGATGTTTGTTATTTATGATTTTTCATCATTGGGAATAACAACATGTGTCCATTATGTGGTGTTGATTTATACTCTTATGTTACTTCGATCAAATGTGTCCTTGAACATTGCATGTAATTCATCCGTAATTGATAATCCTAGAAAGAGAAAACTTACTTCTTCTGATGAGGATCTTACATATCTCTGGCACTTGAGACTGGGTCACATCAGCTTGAAGCGGATTCAGAGACTTGCATATGACAGTACATTGGACTTAGTCCGGGCTGTACCTTATCAAGTCTTCGAATCCTGCATCGAGGGCAAGATGTCGATTAGGCCTTTTAGGGCTAGTCAGTCTCGAGCAGAGGATGTGTTGGAATTGATCCATTCTGACTTATGTGGACCGATGTCCACGCAGGCTCGTGGAGGGTACGAGTACTTCGTCACTTTCATTGACAATTACTCAAGGTATGGATACGTTTACCAGCTTCGCTACAAGTCTGAATGCTTTGAGAAATTCAAAGAGTTCAAGGCTGAGGTAGAAAAGAAGGTCGGGGAAACTATCAAGTCACTGCGATCTGACCGCGGTGGCGAATACCTCGGTAACGACTTCCTGCAATATTTGTCAGAAAATGGGATTACATCCCGGTGGACTGCACCGAGTACTCCCCAGCAAAAAAGTGTAGCTGAAAGAAGAAATAGGACTCTTCTAGAGATGGGAAGATCAATGATGAGTTATGCGAACTTACCAATTTCCTTTTGGGGCTACGCATTGGAGATAACAACTTACGTGCTAAATGTGGTGCCTTCTAAATCAGTTCCTAAGACGCCTTCTGAGCTCTTCCTTGGTTACAAACCGAGTTTGTGCAAGTTTAGAGTATGGGGTTGTCCTGCACACGTACCGTCGAAGGAACCTGATAAGTTAGAAAGCAGGTCAAAAGTAATGTTATTAATGGGGTATCCCAGCCAACGATAGGTGGTTTCTTTTACTGTCTTGAGAGTCAAAGAGTCGTTGTTAGCACCAACGCTAGATTCTTGGAGGATGAGTATGTGAGTAATCACGGGTCAACGAGTGATATCGTTGTTCAAGAAATTGAGAACGATAATGCAATTCCAAGGGAAGGGGAACGTGTAGATGTGGGTGCACCTGTGAGAGGTACAACAGCACAGACACGTTCTTCAGTGCAAGGTGCAGAACCACAAGTTATTGCACCTACTACTGACACGGCACCGATGCCTCGTCATAGTGGGAGAGTGATTTTCCAGTTGGAAAGGTACATGTTCGTGGGTGAGTCTTCGGACTTGAGCCCGGAAGACGGACATGAGGACTCTGACCCACTAACTTACAAAGAGGCAGTGCAGGACAAGGATGTTGTGAAATGGCGTGTTGCCTTGGATTCTGAAATTGAATCCATAACTGCTATGGATGTATACCAGAAAACTGATTTGCCGGATAGCTTTAGGGCCATAGGGTGCAAATAGGTATACAAGAGAAAGAAAGGGGCGGATGGAAAGATCACAACTTTTAAAGCCAGGCTGGTGGCAAAGGGTTATAGTCAGAAAGAGGGATTTGACTATGACGAAACCTTTTCACCCATAGCCATGCTTAAATCCATCCGAATACTCCTTGCCATAGTTGCGCATATGGACCTCGAGATATTGCAGATGGATGTCAAAACCGCTTTCCTAAATGGTTACCTTGAAGAAGGTAGGGACATCTATATGCAGCAATCCGAGGGTTACATATGCAAGGGCGAAGAACATCTTGTCTGGAAGCTTAGGATGTCCTTGTATGGACTTAAGCAAGCTTCAAGGTCGTGGAACTTACATTTCAACGATGTGATTAAATCCTATGGATTTGCACAATTGGAAAACGAAAGTTGTGTTTACCGACTTTGTGTCAGTGGGAGCGTGGTTTTCCTTGCACTTTACGTTGATGACATACTCCTATTTGGAAACAACGAGGGAGTGATGTCGGAAATCAAGGCTTGGTTACCCGAACAGTTCCAAATAAAGGATCTGGGAGAAGTTGGCTACATTCTTGGGATTAAGGTCTTACGAGATCGTAAGAGAAGAATGTTGAGCTTATCCCAGGCATCCTATGTGGATACTGTGATAGCCCGGTTCAGCATGCAACTCGCCAAGAAAGGCTTGCTACCTTTCAGACATGGCGTTCATCTTTCTAGTGGGCAGTGTCCTCAGACACAGCGGGAGAAAGATGAGATGAGTCTAGTACCATACGCTTCGGCGGTGGATAGCCTCATGTATGCGATGCTGTGTACCAGGTCAGATATCTGTTATGCCGTTGGCATGGTAGCAAGATATCAGTCTAACCCTAGACAAACACACTTGACTGCTGTAAAGCACATCCTCAAGTACTTGAAAATAACTAGGAATTTCTGCCTAGTTTATCAAAGTGAGGATTTGTGCCCTGTGGGTTATACGGATTCGGATTTCCAAGGGGACCAGGATGAGAAGAAATCGACCTCAGGATATGTGTTTACCCTGGGAGGTGGAGCTGTATCTTGGTGGAGCTCAAAGCAGAAATGCATTGCTGACTCCACCATGGAGGCGGAATATGTCGCCGCCTCCGACGCTTCGAAAGAGGGGGTATGGATCAGGAACTACCGTTTAGAGTTGGGCGTGATCCCGAGTTTACCGAGGAGCATCACAATTTATTGTGATAACTATGGTGCAATGGCAAACTCAAAGGAACCGCGGTCTCACAGGGCAAGCAAACACATATAGAGAAATTACCATATCATATGAGAAATTGAATCGAGAGGTGATGTGCTGATCAAGAAGATTGACACTAAAGACAACCTTGCAGATCAATTTACAAACAGCTTGCCGCAGAAAGTTTACGAAAGACATATTCGTGAGTTGGGTGTGAGATGGATGCCGACCACTGACAGTGGTTAAAGAGATAGCAGACTAGATAGACAGACTGTATACTCTGTAATAGCTTAGTTATGCTTTGAGTATAAGTGGGAGATTGATGCGTTTTGTATACTGAAAGCATTTATTATAATGAGTATACGACGGTTTATTTCTCCTATCTGTTAACAATCTTACATGTATGTAACAATGGAATCCTCTTGTCTTACTGATAGGGACGATCATACGGCGTGTTGTAGATTGCAAAAGACAGTATAATCACTTGACCTAGTGAGACATAAACCTGATCACAGTCGAGACAGCGTATGAGGGTATGTCTGTCCGGATGGCTGCAGCATTGTCGGAATAAGTAGTCTGTCTTGGTTACTTGACATGCTGGTTCGCAGGGGTGGCGTATTGATGGACCGCAGTGAAATGTATTCGTCTATCTGACATCAGCAAATACAAGATCTCGTTATATTGATTGAGTCCAAACCCTAACGAAGGTTCAAGGGTTTGCACGGGTTATCTGTTGCTTTGACTTACCATGGTGGAAAGCCTGAGTAACGTGCTCGTATAACCGCATCTTGGGTAACAACAATTCGTGTAGTACCGCCTGAGACTGGGTTTAGGTAACCATATCCGAGTAATAGGATGTGGACATTCCCTGAGGAGATCATGACATTCATCGTGCCAAAGTCCTGCAGCTGATTAAGTTCAGGCACGAGTGATAAGGATTGAGTGGTACCACTCAGGAATTATAAGATATTAATTAATTGTAGTTAGAGCTTGTTAGAGGCTCCGATTAATTAATGTATGTCCGGTAACCTTAAATATGGGGATTCTCAATTAATGCAGCCTGTTCTCATAACGTGGTAATAAAGCGGTAGGTCAGTATTAATTTTGTGGTGAAAAAGAATTAATATTAATTAATTAATTGTGCCCTGGGTTGTGGACATGGGAATTAATTAATTATAGGCACACTTTATTATTTGCATTAGGTCTCAGGTCTAGCCCAAGTAATATATGCTGAATGGAGCCCAGTTGCCCATTAGGGATAAAACCCTAGGTCTTAAATAGACCCCTCTCTCTCTGAAATCCCAGCCACCTTGATCATAATTCAAATTAGTCAAAACCCTAGGGAGAGAGAGAGTGTTGGGCGGCGCCAACTGTAGAGGGAGGAGAAGGTTTTTCGCCTCTGGCCTACATCACAGATCTGTGGAGTCCTCACTAGTAGCAGATCTGAACAGGATTGGGACACAGCCTTGAAGATCAAATCTGGAGAATAAATTTCTCTTTTCTTCTCTTTTATTTTCAATTTTAATCTAGAAATTAGATATCCGCAGATTAATTCGAATCGCAGGGTTGAATTGGAAATTGGAAATTTCCTCAATCCACAATTTTGAGAATTAAATTCATAGGAGCATGCTAGTTTTTATTGTAAATTTAATTGTGCACAATATCCATAAATCGATCTGGTTCAATTGATTTTTGTGATTCGGTTCACGGGAAAACCCTACACACATATCATCCCAGAATCTATATGGAGCCCTGGTAAAAAATCGCTTAAGGCTCGTTTCCTTGAGATTTCGTATTACCAAGTTAAATGTCACCGGGCTTGCCAAGTATTGAGCCTCCAGACTATACAGATTGAAGATTTTGTTTCTCTTAATGGATATATCCCGAGCAGCAGTTATACCAATTGATTCTGAAAGAAGTTCTTACCTTGATGATATTCTTGAAGATAGGAAGGAAATGACACATTATCTCTCGAGGATATGGAATATGTTGTTTTAGAATGACTATTCTACGCAAAGAAGGGAGGTATTTATGGAGAAGAAAATGTGTGTTGATTCAAAAAGATATTAATCGAATTAAGTGAGAGATATGACGTTCCAAGTTAGGGCACACTACTCCAAAATTCAAATTCAGAATCTGAAAAGTGAACATAAATGCTTGACAGCTGATGCGAGCCAATCAAGACGGTACAAGTTTTCAAAAGCTTTGAAGACGCCAGCGTATGACTGTGACCAAAAGAATTAGAGAAGAAAGAATGATCAGCGAATGCAGATACGCATTAAGTTTTGAAGATACAACATACCAATGTGAACTGTTCAATAATAACAGGATGCATACACAATTCATATTGAAAAGTTGAGCAAAACACAAAAATTACATCAGTTTTTATTAAGATTACTCAGTCTATCAGCGACAAACCAGAAGCTAGAAGTGATGGCAGTAGAAGCTGCAGGGAAGCGGTCAGCGCAGTTGCACAGGGTAATAGTCAGATGGTCCCAATCGCGAACCTGACGAACCCCCAGCTAAGAAAGGAATCCGCTTCTCCAGGAGCCAACTCAGTTGCATACCATAACGAATGGACTCATTCAGCAGATCTTGCATGATCATCTTCAGACGGTCGAAGATGAAGGCATCCCTGTCGACCTCAGCCTAATCCTAAAACGCCATCATTGCTCTCCAGACAGGTGGCGAAATGTTTGTCTGCATCAAAGGATTACAGAGCACCAGTTGGTTAATGATATCGAAGGACACCTGGTGTCGAGGCTGAAGGAATCCACAAGGAGCTGTTGGACTGAAGTCGGTGTTGTAACCCCTCCATTCCCACCATGACAACCACTCAGGAGCCGTTTTGTCTATTCGATAGTGCAAAACGAGCACTCCATGGTGAGGCAGTTGAAATTCTTGAGATAACAAGTCTGCGGACAAGGTGAACTCCACTCCGTTGATGTTGAAGGAGATCTCATCCTCAGAAACCTTCGAATTGTAAACGCTTACCCTAAGTAGATCCGACTGAAAAGCAACAGACTGCACAGACAGGAAGCGGTCCAGGCCATTAGTCTCCAAGTGGTTCATAGTTTCGTAGTACACATCTGCTACTCTCCAGTGCTCAACATTGTGTCTTCTACTATTGAAGATCTTGTTCCGAAGGATTGTGACTCTAGCCATCTCTTCTACAATGTTCACGGGATCAGCCATTTTAAAAGAATATTACGCTTGAAAGTACAGAAAGAAAGGAGTTACTTAATCACCTCGTCAAAGGAACATTTATAGGGAGACATGAGCCGATCAAAGGACATTGCCACATCATCACCACAGGAGGAAATGACCTATCAGATAAATGGCAAAAGGAATGAAGTGGAGATTTAATACTCAACCACCTCTTCATGTCAATCGCTATTAAAGATAGCCAATAGGTCAGACGGCTACTATCTTCGAGTCCATTAGGAGACCAAAATCATAATCATTCCGATGTCCAGACGTCATTGTATTCCAGGAACAAAATTCGAGAATTGACTGATACTGTGCATGAAAAACTGTCAAGTTCACCATGCTCTATATCAAGGGATGAACAGTCTCTACCAGGTCAAGGAAGTAGCAGCTCAGTTTTTCTACTAAGAGATATCCTTCGGATTATCTCACGCAACCCTGGCGAAGATTAAGGAGAGAGAAAACTGCTAAATAAAGGCGCGCATTTTTTATTACCGCCAAGATCTCGACGGCATGTCTCATTAAATGCAGAGCAACATGACGACGTATTTCCCGGAGCCACGTCATTCCTTTCTCACGTTGCTACACGGTGGTTTAGACGACTTGAAAAGGTGCCAACGTCAGCATCAATCGCAGTCGTTCGAAACAAAAAGGGGTTTAAATCTCATCCTATGATTTTTGCCAAAAATCAATCACCAAAAACCCTTAAACCCATCATGTCATCGTCTCGGTTACTCAAGTCCTTGCCTGTCACTCAGTCAAGACATCAACCAAAGAACTTCTCAAATCATGCACATTCCATCTCTAGTTCATACCAAACGGGAGAAACCAAATTATGGATACCAGCGCCTCTGATAATCCCGAACAGCTTGTTGTCACTGAGGAGACCTCTCAGGACGAAATATTTTAGTTAGTTGAAAACTCCAGCCCCATTGATCGACAGCTCCTAATATCACAAGCCGTAAAGGAGAAAATTCTGAATTGGAAGAATATCCTCTTAATCACCACCGACGAAACGACTGCCTAGGAAATTGCTGGAAAGCTCCTAAGTGAGAATTTGACAAAGTTCTTAACTGCATACCCTCGGGGTTCAATCCAAATCGCGTTGTTGAATTCTATGAAAATGCTACCTTCGACGACAAAGATCAATTCTTCCTAGCTGAGCTTGGCAAGAAGAAGATAAAAGTCGATCCTGCTCTTATTGCACAACATCTACATTTACCAAAGACCGGACTCCATATTGCCAGCTATCTTCAGAACAAGGATGAATTAACGGCTCACTGGCTAAAATGGAAGAAGCCCAAGGTACCCAAGAAATTGAAAGCCGCCACAAAGGTATCTGAACTGAATCCTTCTTACAAGATACTCAGTGACATCGCGCTAAGGATGATTTATTGTGGGATTGGATCTCTATCTGAGCTAAGCAGTCCCAAATATTCTATGATGATGGCTCTTGATGACTGCCCAGGATGAGATTGGGCGACATACGTCTTTGGACGATTGTTGGAAAACGTGAAGAAGAACAGAGATATTCTAACCAAAGGAAAGTTCTCTTCTAGTGTCGGTTTAGGTTTAAATGTTAGCTACATTCTTGAGCGCGTTCTAGGAACATAGGACGAGGGAGAAGACCTCATATCATCAGACTTTATTCCGCCAAAGGTTCCAGTTTATCGCACAATGCAAAAGTTGAAGCAGATGACAATTTGGATGACATGGAAATAGATACTGAGACATCTAAGGATCTCAAGACCATTCCAACAGTTCGAACTTGTGAAGATTCCAAGAAATGAACGAAGACAGGCACTTCCGATCAAAAGCCTGCACAAAAGTGAAATAGAAGAAAGAGAAAACAAATAGATGACAATACTGAAAACAACTCACAGCAAGGAAATTATCAAACTGCTGAACAGATCCAATGTCAGAAGAAAACGAAGACAAATCAAGACACATCAGTCCACTCAGTTGCCAAAGAATTGCAATTCGATGCTACGCTTGAAGGGGCAAGTCAACCCTCCATTCCATGCAAAACAGATCCAAATCCAGAACTAGCATGTCCTGCAGATATGGAAGGCTCATCATCCTCTAGTTCTGAGCACACTACGTCTCTTAGACAAGTACTGCAGAAGGATGACCAAATCACCTTCACAGATATCAACAAGGAAGCAGAAAATGAGAATGTACCCCTCTTACATTCAGGGGGAACTAAAAACCTTGATTCTCATCAAGTGACTACTTCAAGCGAAGTGGCATCACATAAATCATCAGAAGAAAGATCAAAGAATATCTCGCAGCTCTTGAGCAACTGGACACCCAACGACAAGTACTTGACTCCCAGCAGTAAGAACTAGATGTTCAACGACGAAAGCTAGACAACAATGAACAAATGTTCACAAGTCGTCTATCTCAACATCAAACCGAAGAAGAAGCAACAGCTGCTGAACATAAGCGACAACAAGAAGAAGCAGAAGCTGCTGAACTGAAAAGAAAGCTAGAGGCAAAAACTGTTGAACTTAAACAAAAGCAAGAATAAGAAGCTGCTGAAATGAAACGTAAGCAAGAAGCAGAAGCTGCTGAGCTCAAGCGAAAAGAGGAAGAAGTTGCTGAGGTCAAGAGACTAGATGCAGAAGCTGCTGAGCTGAAGAAAGAAGAGGAAGAAGCTGCCACTGCTGAAGCACTTCGGAAGGAAGCAGAGGCCGCTGCTGACAAGGCTAGACATGAAGCAGCAGCAGCAGCCGCAACAAAGCATAAGACGGAAGAAGCAGCAGAGAGTCAAACTCCACCTCCACCTGAGACCTCCACTGCTATCTCTTAGGGTCAAACCCATGACATCTCTAGAGCGTTGGCTACAGTTGAAGGAATCCTGTCTCTGTCGCTACAAACCTTCTACCCTATAATGATCTGAGACAAGAGATAGATCATCGAATGGAGCAACATATGGCTCTTGTGTTTGATATTGTCAAAAAGGGGGAAGAGAGAAGGGATGAGTCATTGAAGCTGTAGTTGGCTCTATTAGATAGAAAGAAAGAAGAGGAACAGAGAGAGAGAGAGAGGAGAAACAAAGAAAGAGAGAGGAGGAACAGGGAAATAAAGAAAAGGAACAAAGAAGGCGGGATGATGACATTACAAGGAAGCTGGAAGTACTAATAGCAGCCAAAGAGCAAGACATGAAATACTTTTCAGAAGTAAACGCAGTTCTCAAGGCGCAAGTTGACTTGCTTTCCATGTCCGCCGCAACATCCTCGAAGCCAAAAGATGCAGATTCTTGGAATCAAGAAAGGAAGAAGGACAAGAATCAAGGCAAGTAAGCAAAGGTCATGAAAGTTTTTTTGTTTGCATCTTTATGGATGTACCACAGTTTTAAGGCTTTTCATGTACTTGTAATCGATCATATCTAGTGAAAAGTGAAAAATTGTTAGTTTGAAGACAACTACTCATTGTCTCTTACCTTGATTCTTGATTGGCTGAATTCACATTTTCCAGTGTGATCAGCAACCCTTCTTCTCATATCGCTCTAAACTAATTGTTTTCAAACGATAATTATTATCCCATTAAGGGGGAAGATCATTTAGATTAGGTTGTGTGTAGATGAAGCACAGTTCTGGGATGTATTAGATAGGCAAACCTTGTAAAACTCACATGAACTGCATCTTTACATTTACTTAGATAGACTTAGAGGTATGGTTTGACAACATCAAAAAGGGGGAAATTGTTAGGTATTACTATAGTAATCCACCTTAATTTGATGTTTTGATGTGTCAAAATAGTATACCAAAGTCTAGTCCTTAGAGTTATTACCTCGTGTAATCCTTGTATAGAATGATCGAGTAGTAATAGTCTAGAAAGAAGGACATCATCAAAACTGTGGAACAGTTTTGAAGAAGACGCTACTCGGACGAGATAACTGTCGAATATACAAGACGAAAACAAGCAGAGCAGAGCAAGGTCACAAAAACTGCGAAGACAGTTTTCCTGTCAAAGCCTGGATGCTCAAAGGAAACTGTGGATATAGAAGAGGCAGAGAAACTGTTGAGAGGCGCTAACAGTTTCAGGTCAAGATAGTTTCACGTCTAGAAGTGTGTATGTAGCAAGGTGTCGAACAGTCGCAGAAGAACTCGAAGGAAGGCAATAAGTAAAGAAAGACAATACTCAGTTGCGACTGGTGTACAACGTTGTTTGAAAGTCTGACACAAGTACAAACTGCTCTGAAAAGCAGGTCGATGCAGCAGAAAAAGCAGAACGGGGAAGCTACTTTTTCAAAGTAGGATGGACTATGATTGGACATCCTTCTCAATGTCTCTACCATCTATTTTCTAGGTTCACATCTATAAATAGCAGGAAATACAGAGACAGAAAAACCTTTGCTCCTCTAAATATCTTCGCATATTTGAATCTCCGACACACTAGCCTCTCTACATAAGTAAAAGCTCAAACATTAAACGCTCTCAAGAGAGAAGGCCTTAATATCATGGTTAATTTATTGAACACAAAACATTCATTGTTCATAGAATCTTTGGAGATTCACCGTGTGACTTCGAGTATACGAGGATTACGTCAGCAGACTTAATCTACCTCTTTGGTGTTCTTACTGCTCTAATAAGAACACAACAGCCTGCTCTTCCAATGGAAGAGTAGGTTATTATGGGCAACTGCAAAATTGTGCATGTTCTGGGAAGAACACAACCATCCAACCTACCGAAGACTGAAAAGGGAGGTTCATCCTCAGCCCAACTTTGAGCCAGTCCACAGAGAAGACGTAGAGCCTTCGACTGACTGAAGAATGAGTGAAGTAAAACTGCCTGTGGACGGAGGTTTCTACAGCAGCTGGCTATAGATCGTGAGGACTGTAACTTCATAACTTAGTGAATTACCAGATCAGATATCCAAAGAGTGAACGTAGGACTTAAGGCTCCGAACCACTATAAATATCATGTGTTGTTTACAGTTTTATTTACTTACGCATTTTTACAGTTTTCAATTATCTTGAAACCTTCGACACTTATCTTGCATGTGTTGAAGTGTATAAACAGTCAACTGCCATTCCTGTAAAATTGTTAATATAATCTGTTGGCTAACATTAACTATATTTCTAAATCTGCTAAACAAAAACTTTGTTGATATTAAACTAAACTGCATAAGTTAGAGTGCATTAGTCTGGTTGAATACTTGCGCTGCACATTGTACGTACTCTGATCTGGGACCAACAAGTGGTATCTGCGCAAGTTGGTCTTTCTAGATTGTCCTATTTTGAGTCGCTTAAGATCGGATCCGTACCTTCTTACACTCTAACTGTTTATTTAAGTGTGATTAGCGAGCAGATAATTTTTAGAGCATAATGATTAATTACTCATGCCTTCCCAAGTACAATCCAAAGAAGTTCGAAGTATGGAAGAATGATGTCTCATTCAGTTGAGAGCTCAACATCCAGAGATGGATGAGGTTCTAAAGAATGGACCTTTGAAGATCCAGATTCCTAAAGTCAATCTCGCTGAAGGAGATGCTCCAGGTTGTATTGAAATGATAATCAAACCTATGGAGGACTGGACACACGAGGACGGGAAACTGATGGATTTATTTACTGAAAGCATTTTTATTGGTATATTATGTACAAGGTCGATTGGTTAATATACCGAGAATCATAAATATTGTATGTTCATCTCCTGTCTGAATTAACAAACATGTGTTGCAAATGCAATTATCCTCTTATCTTGTCGATAGGGAGATCATACGGTAAGTAGTAAATCAAGGAAGATCATATGGATCGTTTGACCTAGCGAGATATAAGTGGTTATCATAGCTGAGACATTTCCAGTATAAACTGTCACTGTAGGCTGCAACATATGCGGTAATAAGCATCTTATCTTGGATGGCTTGGTATGCTGGTGTGGGGCACACATTGATAAGAACCTAAGCTGAGATCGATTCTTTTATCTGAAATTTAAAGAATCCATATCTCTATGGCTTGATGAGATCTTAAACCTTAATGAATGTACGAAAGTATATCCAGATTGTATATCACTTTGAGTTGCAGTGAAAAACTCAAGTTGAGCTTGTATATCTGTATCTTGGGTGATAGCAGTTTGTGTATGACTATCTGGTACCGGAACTAGGTAACCGCATCCATTATAGGATGGTGACATTCCCTGAGCAGCTCAAAAGGTTCGTTATGCTAAAGTCCTGCCGGCTGATTAAATTCAAGCAAAAGTTAAAAGGTTTGAGTGGATTGACTCAGGAATATAAGATGTTAATTAATTAAATAGCTTGTCAGAGCTTAAATTAATTAAAGAATGTTTGTAACCTTAAATGTGGGGATAAACCAAGCCCATGCAACCCGTACCTCAAAACGTGGTAGCAAATAGGTAGGGCAGTAATGGTTCTCTGGTGGAATGAATCATTATTAATTAATTAATTATATTCTGGGTTGAATATGGGAATTAATTAATTGATAGGCCTTATGTGCTATTTGCATTCTGGTCCCTGGTCTGGCCCATGAAACTCAGGCCCAATAGAATTCCAATATTTTCCTATAAATAGGCCTCAGTTCCTCAGATCTCAACACACCACAAGATCATATGTTGCACACAGCAAACCAGTATTTGGGAGTTGTTGTGATCGACTAGATCTGAGAAACGAGGAGGAAATTCTGCTTCTCAATCGGGCGAGTAATCTGAAGGGAATCTTCACCAGATATTCGGACTGGAGTTGGGATTCAGATCAGAATATCAGATCAGGAGGATCTTCTTTCTTCTCTCCCTCTTTGTTTTTGAAAATATTTTTTTTTATTTTCATAGATTTAATTCTTTGATCTATTAAGAAAAGATCTTTGTGCGTGGGAAAACGATCGAGGATCAAATCTCTACGCACTCGTTCTTCAGGTTTCTACAATCAAGGTATTCTGCATAAACCCCCTTATGCATAATCAATAGGAGCATGCTAGGAATAATCATAAGCATAACAATATATTTTTGATATTTCAATTAACGATCCTTGGCAAACGGACTTTGTGATTCAGTTCAGGAATCCTTTCAGAAACGCCACCAGGTTGATCACATCGCGCATGAAATGATCATAACATCCCTCCCAGATTCTCTCATGGATGCAGCCGTGGAGCACAACACGGCCAAAGCACTTTAGGATAGGATCAACGACCTCACAAAGGAGACAGAGGCGATGAAGCGTAACAAGAAGCAGGTTGTCGTGGAAAAATACGAATCTTTATAGATGCTACCTGGTGAAACAATCACGCCGATGGAAGCAAGGTTCAACACCATCGACAGCGAGATGAAAAGTCTTGGAAGAGAAGAGAAGGTGGCAGATATGAATGCCAAAATTCTGTCGAGACTCCCGAAGGAAGATTGGTTTGTTAAAACCACCAGTTTGAAAACCATGGATCTCTCCAAAATGACCACCAAAGAACTTTTTGCCAAACTTCAAGCCCATGAATGGGACATCCAGATGGTAAACAGGAATGAAGCTATTCGAACTTCTAATTCAACAGCTGATGGTGATGCAGCATTCTTCATAAAGAGAGATTTCCAAAAGCGCTCAAAGAGGCCAGTTTACTTTGAATAAACTGCCTATCAATCACCAGCGAAGGATGCATCCAACACAGTTCAGAAGAAGGAAACTGAACTGTCAGTTGCTAAACTGGAGGAACAGTTGAAGAACCTAACCATGCTCCTCGAAAAAGCCAAAGGAGAAAATAAGGAAGCCCAGTCCAGTGAACAAAGGTTCATCAAGAGAGACCCACGCACATGCTAAGAGTGCAAATCTACAGACCACCTGAAGTATGAATGTCCTCAAGTCTCTCAGGAGGAGAGAGACATATTGAAGAATATGTTCCAAAGGAGAGCATCCAAAGCTGTGGCCCAAGCGATGCTCACAAGAACTGAAGTGCCAGATATACCAGACCATGACGATGGTTACTACACGTCTGAAGATGAGAAAGATGAGGAAGCATTTCTTGCTTTCATGGCAGCCATTGATGGAGATGTTACCGATGGAGAAGAAAGCGCTTCAAATTACGAAATCCTGGTAACAACTAATCTTCCCTAACCTAGCGTATCTTTATTCTTTTATATAAATTCTAAAACATGTCACTCAAGCTCAGAGGACATTTCACTTGAGAAAATTATTAAAGAATTTGAAGATTTTCATGAAATTAAGGATATACTAATTAGTGAAAATGCCTCACTGAAATCAGAAATTTCAGTTTTGACCAATGAAGTCGAAAGAACGAGGTCACTTAGTAAGGAATTAGATTACTTAAGAAAAGAACACGTCAAATTGTTCAAAGATTTTGAAAATGTGTCAAAAGAACGTGATTCTTTACAGAAACTTTAGCCTGTTGAGTGTAATTGCCCCTTTAAAAGAAACTCGAGAACCTTAAATGAGATTTTGAGTGTTTAAAGACCTCCATCCGATAAATTTGGACTTGGATTCATGGAAAACAATAATGAAAAGGAGGTCTTGAACAATCATAATCCCACTTTAGGAACTGAGGAAACTCATTTAGGCTTTGTCAAAGCGAAAATCAGTTCAAGTGATATGTTGGAAAAGGGTAAAGTAAATTCCTAGAAGCCAGTTAGCAAAAATATCACGACCAAATACTAGTCAAAACTTGACACAAAATTGACATCTCAGCATAATGCTAACACAGTTGGAAAACTGTATAAGCAAACTATCGAGAGGAAAACTGACCTTCCCTCAAAACTGGACAAGCAAAATGATCCCTTTGCAAGGAATCCAGTTTTACAAACAAGAACGACTAAGCTACATGCAAATGTTGCAAGGAAGTCGGTTCAATAATCGAAAATTAATCCGAGAAGCTATGATAGAACTCTTGTTCATCATACTTACATTCCGAATAGGGGGAACACTTATTCGAGGCCAAAGTCTATATAGTTCTATACTTAAAATACAGTGATGGCTACACACTCGAGAATAGTTTCTCGAGACTCTTTCCTGAACAGTCGCTTCAGAAAGAGTTCACTCACCACACCCTTAAATAACATGCATTCACACAGTACACATCTTTTTAGAAGGAAAGTTTTTCTAGCACAGAAGGGTGATTTAGTTTCACAAACTGTAAGAGTGAAACAAGTGTGGATACAAAAAGGTTGGATTCACATGACTGACCTTGCAGGACCCGAAAGGATACGAGGACCTAAATGAATTCTCTGTGTTGCAGGGTACGAGTCCGCCTAAGAAGGAAAAGACCTGGATATTAGACAACGGATGCTTGGCGCACATGACAGGAGAAAAAGGATTGACCAAGAACTTGGAAAGGTACGAAGGAGGAACAGTCAGCTTCGGAAACAAGGCCATAGGTTTAGTGATTGGAGAAGTATACGTAGAGCGCAATGGAATCATAATTCAGATCGTATCTTTGGTCACAAATCTGAAGCACAATCTTCTTAGTATAAGTCAACTGAGTGAGAGTGGTTATATTGTCAGATTTGAAAAATAAGAATGCCAAATACTAGACAAAGAGACACACAGGATCATACTCAGAGGAATCAGAAGAGGAGGTCTCTACAATGTAGATTGGTCCAGTGGAGAAAGAAGGACATGCCTCATAGCACTCAGCTCTTCAGAAGCAGCAAACTGGCTATGGCACAAAAGATTAAGCTACTTGAACTTCAACTCAATCCGACATTTGGCAAAGCATAATCTAGTTGAATGATTACCAAAGAAAAAGTTCCAGAAAGAAGGAGTATGTAGAGCATGTCAGTTTGGAAAACAAATAAAAGCCTCCTTCAAGATTAGGCCAGTTACAACAAGCACAGAGAGGATCTTGGAACTCCTCTACATTGATTTGTTTGGTCCAGTAACCCCACCCACAATTGGAAAATGAAGATATACATTAGTGTTGTTGATGACTTGTTAGGTATTGATGTAGAAATCCTACCTTAATTTGATGTTTTGATGTGTCAAAACAAAATACAAAAGTCTAGGACTTAGAGTTATTGCCTCATATAATCCTTGGATAGGATATTCGAGTTGTAATAGTCTACGAAGAAGAAAGTCAACAAAATTGTGGGACAGTTTTGAAGAAGACATTCGGACAAAAATCTGTCTTGTCTAAGAAGACGAAGACGAGCAGAGCAAGGTCACAAAAATTGTGAATACAGTCTACACATCGGAAACTGCTAAGAGGAACTAGCAGTTTCAGAACAAGATAGTTTCGCATCAGGGAATGCGTATATGATAAGATGTCGAACAAGAAGCAAGGGAACATCAAAGAAGTCAATGATAAAAGATCGGACAGATACTAAGATGCGACTGGCGTACAACGTTCTACGTCTGACACACAAGTACAAACTGCTCTGTAAAGTAGTACATTGTAGCACAAAAAGCCGAGAGACAAACAACTTTTCAGAAGAGCATGGATTATGATTGGACATCATCTCCAATGTCTCTACCGGCTATTTTCTGGTGTTTCACCTATAAATAGCAGAAACAGCAGAGACTTGAAAACCTTTGCCTCTCTGCTCATCTGAATACATCCACTATTTTGAATCTTCAACATATTTATTGTCTTTCGCCTGAAACTGAAGCTAAAGCATTAAACGCTTTCAAGGGAGAAGACGTTGTTGCCGTAGTTAATTTATTGAACACATCGCATTCATTGCTACAGAGTCTGAGGAGATTCACTATGCGGCGTTGATCTTACTAGGATTAAGTTAGCAAACTTAATCTAGTATCTTGCGATGGATTTATATACTGAAAGCATTATGATAGGTATATTATGTACAAGGTCGATTGGTTAATATACTTGGAATCATAAATGTTGTGTGTTCATCTCATGTCTGAATTAACAAACATGTGTCGCAAATGCAATTATCCTCTTATCTCGTCGATAGGGAGATCATACGGTGTGTAGTAGATCACGGAAGATCGTATGGATCGTTTGACCTAGTGAGATATAAATGGTTATCACAGCTGAGATAGTTCCAGATTAAATTGTCGGTGTACGCAGCAGCATACGCAGTAATAAGCATCTTGTCTTGGATGGCTTGGTATGCTGGTGTGGGGCACACATTGATAAGGACCTAAGTCGAGATCGATTCTTTCATCTGATATTAAAAGAATCTAGATCTCTTTGGCTTCATGAGATCCTAAGCCTATATGAAGGTACAAAAGTATATGCAGATTGTGTATTACTTTGAGTTGCAATGAAATGCTCTAGTTGAGCTAGTATTTCTGTATCTTGGGTAATAGCAGTTTGTGTATGACTGTCTGGTACTGGAAGTAGGTAACCACATCTAGTATAGGATGGTGACATTCCTTGAGCAGCTCAAAAGGTTCGTTATTCTAAAGTCCTGCAGGCTGATTAAGTTCAAGCATAAGTGAAAAGGTTTTAGTGGATTGACTCAGGAATATAAGATCTTAATTAATTAAATAGCTTGTCAAAGCTTAAATTAATTAATGAATATTTGTAACCTTAAATGTGGGGATATACCGAGCCCATGCAACCCATACCTCAAAACGTGGTAGCAAATAGGTAGGACAGTATTGATTCTCTGGTGGAATGAATCAATATTAATTAATTAATTATATTCTGGGTTGAATATGGGAATTAATTAATTGATAGGCCTTATTTGCTATTTGCATTCTAGTCCCTGGTCTGGCCCATGAAACTCAAGCCCAATAGAAGTCCAGTATTTTCCAATAAATAGGCCTCAGTTCCTCAGATCTCAACACACCACAAGATCATAAGTTGCGCACAACAAACCAGGTTTTCAGAGCTGTGGTGATCGACTAGATCTGAGAAACGAGGAGGAAATTCTGCTTCTCAACCGGGCAAGGAATCTGAAGGGAATCTTCACCAGATATTCAGATTGAGTTGGGATACAGATCAGAAGATCAGATCATCAGGATTTTCTTTCTTCTCTCTCTCCTTGTTTTTCAAAATAATTATTTTATTTTCATAAGATTTAATTCCTCAATCTGTTAGGGATTAAATCTTTGTGCGTGGGAAAGGATTAAGAGGAATCTCCGCGCACTTGTTCTTCAGGGTTTCGCAGTCCAGGTATTCCGCATAAACCCCCTTATGCATATTCAATAGGAGCATGCTAAGATTAATCATAGGCATAGAAATTTATTTTGATATTCCAATTAATGATCCTTGGCAAACGGACTTCATGATTCAGTTCACGAATCCCTTCATCTTGGTGTTCTTACTTTCCACGTAAGAACACAACAACCTGGTCTTTGCAAAGGGAGAACAGATTATCATGGGCTACTGCCAATCAGTTGACGTTCAGGGAAGAACATAATCATCCAACTTAACCAAGAAGGAAAAGGGAGGTTTGTCCTCAGTCCAACTTCGAACCGGTCCATAGAGAAGACGCAGAGCATTCGACGGACTAAAGAAAGAGTGAAGTACAACTGCGTGGGCGAGTGATCCATCTTGCTGTGGATAGAGGCTTCTACATCAGCTGGCTATAGATCGTGAGGATTGTAACTTCATAACTTAGTGAATTACCGGATCTGATATCCGAAGAGTGGACGTAGGACTTAAGGCTCCTAACAACTATAATATCCTGTGTCGTTTACAGTTTTATTTATATTTTGCACTTTACAATTTTCTAAGATATCTTGAAACCTTCAATACTTACTGCGTAAGTGTTGAAGCGTATAAACTATCTACTGTTTAAATTTGTAAAACTGTTATTCCAATTTGCTGGCTAAAATCCAACTGTGTTTCTAAAAACTATTAACCACAAACTACGATAAAAATTGAACTTCCTATACTTAAAGTGTATTTTGTTGAATAATTACTTCCGCTGCAAATTATTTGTACTCTGAGCTGGGACCATCAAGTGGTATCAGTGCAGGTCGGCTTTTCTAGACTATCCTGTTTTGAGTCGCTTAAGACCGGATCCGTACTCCTTACACTCTAACTGTTCATCTAGTGTGTTTTAGCGAGTAGATTATTCTTAGAAAATGATAACTCATCATAGTCTTCCCATGTACAACCCAGAGAGGTTTGAAGTATGGAAGAAGAAGTGCCTCATTCAATTAAGAGCTCAACATCCAGAGATGGATGAAGTCCTAGATAATGGACCTCTGAAGATTCAGATGCCCAAAGTCATCCTTGCGACAACAGACAAGCCAAGCGGTGTCAAGTACATAGACAAGTCAATGGAGGAATGGACATTTGAGGACAAGAAACGTCATCTGGTCGATTTCATCGCACATGAGATGATCATACAATCCCTTCTAGATTATCTTCAAGACGCAGCTATAGAGAACAACTCTCCCAAGGAACTATGGGATTGGATGAATGATCTCACTAAAGAAACAGAAACGATGAAGCGCAACAAGAAGCAAATAGCCGTGGAAAATATGAATCCTTTCAGATGCTACCCGGCAAATCAATCAAATCGATGGAGGCAAGACTTAATACCATCGTTAGTGAGATGAAGAACCTCGGAAAAGAAGAAAAATTAGCAGACATGAATGCTAAAATCCTTTCAAGACTGCCAAAGGAAGACTGGTTTGTCAAAACCACCAGCCTGAAAGCCATGGATCTCTCAAAATTTTCCACCAAAGAACTGTTCGATGAACTTCAAGCCCATGAATGGGACATCCAGATGGTAAACAAAAACGAAGTTGTTCGAACTCCAAATTCAGCAGTTGATGTTGATGCAGCATTTTTCGTAAACAGAGACTTCCAAAGGCGTTCAAAAAGGCCAGTTTACTTCGAGAAAACAGCCTATCAATCCTCACCATCTACCTCTAACACAGTTCAGAAGACAGAAACTGAACTGTTCATTGCAAAACTGGAGGAGCAGTTAAAAAACCTTACTGCACTTCTTGAGAAGGCAAAAGGCAAGGAGAAGTATGCTCAATCAAGTGAGCAAAGGTTCATCAAGAGAGAGCCACGTACGTTCTACGAGTGCAACTCCCCTGATCACCTGAAGTATAATGCCCTCAAATCTCTCAGGAGGAGAGAGACAGATTGAAGAAACAGTTCAAAATGAGAGCATCCAGAGTTGTTCCCCAAGCAATGCTCACCAGAACAGAAGTGTCAAACATACCAGACCATGACGATGTAGACTACACGTCTGACGATGAGAAGGACGAAGAAGCATTTCTTGCTTTCATGGCAGCCATAGATGGGGATGTCACTGATGAAGAAGAAAGCGCTTCAAATCGCGAAATCCTGGTAACAACTAATCTACCCACACCTAGTGTATCCTTATGCTTTGATACAAATTCTGAAACATGTTACTCTTCACACTTGAGAAAATTATTAAAGAATTTGAAAATTTTCATGAAATTAAGGACACACTAATTAGTGAAAATGCTTCACTAAAATCGGAAATTTTAGTTTCGACAGATGAAATAGAAAGAAATAAATTGCTTAGTGTAGAATTCAATTATATAAGATAAGGCACGTCAATATTTTTAAAGATTTTGAAAATGTGACAAAAGAACGAGATTCTCTAAAGAAACTTGAGCATGCTGAATGTAATTGTTCTTTTAAATGAAGCTCGAAAACATTGAGTGAGATTCTGAATGTTCAAAGACCTTCATCCGATAAATTCGGACTAGGATATATGGAATATCATAATGAAGATAAAGTCTTGAACGATCTTAATCCCACCTTAGGAACTAAGAATACCCATTTAGGCTTTGTCAAAGAGAAACTCAGTTCAAGTACTCTATTGGAAAAGGGAAAGGCAATTTCCAAGAAACCAGTTGATCAGAATGTTAAGACCAATTCCTGGTCAAAAACTAAACTGGCATCTCGACAGAATGTTAACACAATTAGAAAACTGGATAAGAAAATTGTCGTAAGGAATACTGACCTTCCCTTAAAACTGGATAAGCAAAATGTTCCCAATGCAAGGATTACAGTTCTACCAACAAGAACGACTAAGCAACATGCACATGTTGGAAGGAAGTCTGTTCGACAATCGGAGTTTAATCCAAGAAGCTATGATAGAGCTGCTGTTCATCATACTTATCATCCGAATAGGAGGAACACCTATTTGAGGCCAGAGTCTAATCAATTTTATACTTAAAAGACTGTGATGGCTACACAACCGAGAAATAATTCTCGAAACCCTTTTCACAATAATCACATCACATAGAGTTCACATATCACAACTCTAAATAGCATGCATCCACACAACACACACCTCGTTAGAAGAAAGGCTAATAATAATCAAAAAGTTGATTTAGTTTCACAGACTGTGAGAATGAAACAAGTGTGGATACTAAAAGGTTGGATTCACATGACTAACCCTATAGGACCCAAAAGGATACGGGGAATTAAATAATTTCTTATGTGTTGCATATTAGGAATGAACTGAAGAAGTCAAGAACCTGGATATTACACAGCGGGTGTTAGGCTCACATGACGGGAGGAAATGAATTAATTAAAAATCTGGAAATGTATGAAAGAGTAACAGTCAGCTTCGGAAACAAGGCCACGAGTCAAGTGATTGGAATAGGATACGTGGAACACAATGGAATAATCATTCAGAACGTATCCTTAGTCACTAATCTGAAACACAATCTCCTCAGTATAAGTCAACTGAGTGATAGTCGCTACATTGTCAGATTTGAAAAGTCAGAATGTCAAATAATAGACAAAGAGTCTCGCAGGATAATAATCATAGGAATCAGAAGAGGAGGCCTTTATAATGTAGATTGATCTAGTGGAGTAAGAGGGGCATGCCTCGTAGAAATCAATTCCTCAGAAGCCTTAAACTGGTTATGGATCAAGAGATTTAGTCATCTGAACTTCAACTCGATCCGACATCTGGCCCAGCATAAAATAGTGGAAGGACTACCAGAGAAAAAGTTTCAGAAAGAAGGAGTATGCAAAGCCTGTCAGTTCGGGAAACAGACAAAAGCCTCCTTCAAGATCATACCAGTTACAACGAGCACAGAGAGGATTCTAGAGCTGCTTCATATGGATCTGTTTGGACCAGTCACCCCACCCACAATTGGAAAACGAAAATATAAGTTAGTAGTTGTTGATGACTACTCAATATATACATGGGTGGTGCTGCTCAAATCCAAGGATGAGGTCAAAATTCATCTACCCGAGCTGATCAATCATCTCCAGAATGAGAAAGGATTAAAAGTAAAGAGGATAAGATCATACAATGGAACAGAATTCTGCAATGGACCTCTAATGCACTTCTGCGCTTAGATAGGAATTGGTCATTAGAAGTCTGCGCCAAGAACTCCTCAGCGAAATGGACTCGCGGAGTGAAGAAACAGGACTCTCAAAGAAGCAGTGAGAACCCTGATGGCCGAAACTGACATTGGAAAGGGATTTTGGGGAGAAGCCTTGATGACAACCTGCAACACACAAAACAGAAGTGCACTCAACACGCAGCTTCACAAGACTACCTATGAAATCTACAATGGTCGTAAGCCTTCTTTAACTCAACTTCGTGCTTTCGGTTCTCCATGTTATATTCACAATAATGGGAAGTTTAAGTTGAGTACCATCAGCCCTAAGGCTGATGAAGGAGTGTACCTCGGATATGGACACCCTTCATATAATGGATATAGAGTATTCAATGAGACAACCCAACTTGTGGAGATAACATGTCATGTGATTTTTTATGAAGCTACTCTAGTGCGCAGGACACTTTAAGAACTGAGTCTGGGAAATCATAAGATCAATGATGTCAATGAGGAATCTAAAAGTGATCCTGATCATAATCAATTAGTTCCTCGGACTAGATCTATGAGTGACATCTCCGAGACTCCAGGTTCCTTGGCTAAACTACGAACAATCAAGATAGCCGATGATGCAAATGCCATCGGTGAGGCCTTAAAGACCACAAATCCTGAAGATTCAGAAGAAGAGAAGGCCCCTGAAGCTTAGAAAGCGGTCCTAGAAGTAGAACAAGGTGACCCCAAGGAAGTCAACATTGAAGATGCAAAGGTAGCAGGATCAGCAAATAAGCCAAGTGATTCTCAGAATTCAGAAGCAGGCCAGGATGCAGTTCCAAAACAAGGAGATGAAGGAGCCTCTGAAGATAAGGGAGAAACAGTTCCAAAACCTGAAACTGAACCATCTCAAGAGAAACATCCTAAAGTTTCTGAAGATCCAGCTGCCAATACTGGAGCCGCACCAGTAAAGAAGCAGAGCTGGTTAAGAGATGATCCCAAGGAAGCCATCCTTGATGATGTTGGAAATCCAGTTCGAACAAGACAGGGCACAACGTTGATGTCTTGCTTTCTATCCCCGATCGAACCAGTGAAGGTCACTGAAGCTCTTCAATCAACAGACTGGATAAATGCAATGCAAGAAGAACTAAATGAGTTCACCCGCAACAATGTGTGGTATTTAGTGGATCGTCCCTTACATCAGTCTGTGATTGGTACCAAATGGGACTTTGAGAATAAAAAAGATGAGACTGGTACCATTGTTCGAAACAAGGCAACATTGGTTGCCAAAGGATACGCGCAATACGAAGGAATAGACTTCGACGAGACATTTGCACCTGTTGCTAGACTCGAAGCTATTAGGTTATTCCTGGCATATGCAGCGTACCACAACTACACAGTTCTTCATATGTATGTCAAGAGTGCCTTCTTAAATGGCGAATTAAGGGAGGAAGTGTATGTAGAACAACCTCCAGGTTTTGAGCAAGGAAATCAAGTCTTCAAGCTAAGGAAAGCTTTATATGGATTAAAGCAAGCACCTAGAGTATGGTATGAAACTCTCTCAGAGTTACTGCTCAAAAATGGATTTGAAAAGGGTGCAATAGATCGAACATTATTCAAGATAAAGGATGGAGAGGACATCCTACTTGTTCAGATCTATGTAGACGATATCATCTTCGGAAGCAAAAATACCAAGATATGTGAGAAGATTGCCCAGCTGATGCAGAACAAATTTGAGATGAGTATGATGGGCAAAATGACATATTTTCTTGGTATGCAAGTTGATCAGTCTGACGAAGGGATTTTCATCAATCAGAAGAAGTATACTTAAGACCTGATCAACAAGTTTTTTCCAAAGAAGACAAAATCACTAAGGATCCCTATGAGCACCAGTTCTCAGATCACTCTCAACGAAGAAGGAGAACCTGTCAACCCGATAGCTTATAGATGAATCATTGGATCACTTTTATATCTAACTGGCAGCCGACCTGATATATCCTATGTTGTGGGTGTATGTGCAAGATTTCAGGTGAATCCAAAGAAGTCACACACGGAAGCAGCCAAAAGAGTCGTAAGATACCTCAACAGTACAAAGTCTCTAGGTATCTGGTACCCCAAAACTGATGGAATCACGCTGAATGGATTCTCTCATTCAGATTTTGGAGGCTGTAGTCTCTAGGGGAAACGTCATCAGAAACACCAGTTGCAGAAAATGTTAGTCAGAGTGTGGAAAAGGGAATGAGTGAGGCACCGGAGCCACTACATCGCCGAACTCCTGTGGTAAGTTCAGGAAACTGTTAATTCACCAGATACAAGAATTGTTAATCAACTGTCACTTTCAGATCTTCTCACGAGAAGATTAGGTCTCTCAGATTCTACCGCACGAACAACGGGTGAATCACACTTTGAGCATGTTCGTCGCAGGATAAATGAGAACCATGCAAAACTTGTGCAGTTGCAAAATCTCCACCGATGGATAATCTCTCAGACCAATGAAGTCCATTTGGAACCTCTAGAACTTGAAAATGAAGAAGCACAGGCACTGGAAACTTACCAAATGTGGACTGTTCATTAATAACAGGATGCATACACAGTTCATATTGAAAAGTTAAGCAAAACACAAAAATTACATATGTTTTTGTTAAGATTATTCAGCCTATCAGTGACAACCAGGAGCTAGAAGTGATTGCAGTAGAAGCTGCAGGGAAGCGGTCAGTGCAGTCGCATAGGGTAATAGTCAGATGGTCCCAGTCGCGAACCTGATGAACCTCCAGCTAAGAAAGGGATCTACTTCTCCAGGACCCAGCTCAGTTGCATACCAGAAGGAATGGACTCATTCAGCAGATTTTGCATGGCCATCTTACGACGGTCGAAGATGAAGGCAGCCTAGTCAACCTCAGCCTAATCCTCGAACGCCATCATTGCTCTCCAGACAGGTGGCAAAAAGTTTGTCTGCATCAAAGGATTACAGAGCACCAGCTGGTTAATGATATCGAAGAACACCTGGTGTTGAGGCTGAAGGAATCCACAGGGAGTTGTTGGACTGAAGTCGCTATTGTTACCCCTCCATTTCCACCAGGACAACAACTCAGAAGCTGTTTCATCTATTTGATAGTGCATAACGGGCACTCCATGGTGAGGCAGTTAAAATTCTTGAGATAAGAAGTCTGTGGACAAGGTGAACTCCACTTCGTTGATGTTGAAGGAGATCTCATACTCAGAAACCGTAGAATTGTAAACGCTTACCTTAAGCAGATCCTGCTGAAAAGCAACATGCTGCACAGACAGGAAGCGGTCCAGGACATTAGTCTCCGAGAGGTTCATAGTTTTGTAGTACACATCTGCTACTCTCCAGTGCTCAGCATAGAGTCTTCAACTATTGAAGATCTTGTTCATAAGGATTGTGATACTAGCCATCTTTTCTACAATGTTCACGGGATCAGCCATTTTCAAGAAATATTATGCTGGAAAGTACAGAAAGAAAGGAGTTAATTAATCACCTCATCAAAGGAACATTTATAGGGAGACATGAGCCGATCAAAGGACATTGCCACGTCAACACCACGGGAGGAAATGACCTATCAGGTAAATGGCAAAAGGAATGAAGTGGAGATTTAATACTCAACCACCTCTTCATGTCAATCGCTGTTAAAGATAGCCAATAGGTCAGACGGCTAATATCTCTGAGTCCATTAGGAGACCGGAATCATAATCATTTCGATGTCCATATGTCATTGTAGTCCAGGAACAAAATTCGAGAACTGACTGATACTGTGCATGAAAAACTGTCAAGATCACCATGCTCTATATCAAGGGATAAACAGTCTCTACCTGGTCAAGGAAGTAGCAGCTCAGTTTTTCTTCTAAGAGATATCCTTTGGATTATCTCACGCAACCCTGACGAAGATTAAGGAGAGAGAAAAATGCTAAAGACAAGGCGCACATTTTTGATTACCGCAAAGATCTCGGCAGCACGTCGCATTAAATGCAGAGCAGCATGATCGCGTATTACCCGGAGTTATGTTGCTACACGGTAGTTTAGAGGACATGAACAAGCGCCAATGTCAGCATCGATCGCAGTCGTTCAAAACAAAAAAGGGTTTAACTCTTAGCCTATGATTTTTGTCAAAAATCGATCACCAAAAACCCTTAAACCCATCATGTCATCATCTCGATTACTCAACTCCCTGCCTGTCACTCAGTCAAGATATCAAAAGACCTCAACCCAAGAACTTCTCAAATCCTCCACGTTCCATCTCTAGTTCATACCGAACGGGAGAAACCAAATTATGGATACTAGCGCCTCTGATAATCTCGAACACCTTGTTGTCACTGAGGAGACCTCTCAGGAAGAAATATTTTAGTTAGTTGAAAACTCCAGCACCATTGATCAACACCTCCTAATATCACAAGTCGTGAAGGAGAAAATTCTAAATTGGAAGAATTTCCTCTCAATCACCACCGACAAAACGATTGCCAAGGAAATTGTTGGAAAGCTCCTAAGTGAGAATTTGACAAGGTTCTTAACTGCATGCCCTCGGAGGTTCAATCCAAATCACGGTGTTGAATTCTATGAAAAATCTACCTTCGACGACAAAGATCAAATCTTCCTAACTGAGGTTGGCAAGAAGATGATAAAAGTCAATCCTACTCTTATTGCTCAACATCTACATCTACCAAAGACCGGAGTCCATATTGCCAGCTATCTTCAGAACAAGGATAAATTAACGGCTCACTGGCTAAAATGGAAGAATCGCGAGATAACCAAGAAATTTAAAGCCGCCACAAAGGTATCCGAACTGAATCTATCATACAAGATACTCGGTGACATCACGCTAATGAAGATTTATTGTCGGATTGGATCTCTATCTGAGCTAAGCAGTCCCAAATATTCTCTGATGATGGCTCTTGATGACTGCCCTGGAGGAGATTGGGCGACATACGTCTTTGCCCGATTACAGGAAAACGTGAACAAGAACAGAGATATTCCAACCAAAGGAAAGTTCTCTTCAAGCGTCGGTTTAGGTTTAAAGGTTAGCTACCTTCTTGAGCGCATTCTAGGAACACAGGATGAAGGAGAAGACCTCATATCATCCGACTTTATTCCGCCAAAGGTTCCAGTTTATCGCGCAGCACAAAAGGATGAAGCAGATGACAGTTTGGACGACATGGAAATAGATGATGAGACATCTAAGGATCTCAAGACCATTCCGACAGTTCGAACTGCTGAAGATTCCAAGAAACCAACAAAAGCCTGCCTAAAAGCGAAACATATGAAAGAGAAAACAAATAGATGATAATACTGAAGACGACTCACAACAAGGAAATTATCAAACTGCTGAACAAATCCAACGTCAGAAGAAAAAGAAGACAAATCAAGACACGTCAGTCCACTTAGTTGCCAAAGAATTGCGATTCGATGCTACGCTTGAAGGGGCAGGTCAACCCTCCATTCCATGCGAAACATTTCCAAATCCAGAACTAGCATGTCCTGTAGAAATGGAAGGCTCATCATCCTCTAGTTTTGAGCACACTACGTCTCTTAGACAAGTACTGCAGAAGGATGACCAAATCACTTTCACAGATATCAACAAGGAAGCAGAAAATCAGAATGTACCCCTCTTGAATTCTAGGGGAACTGAACACCTTGATTCTCATCAAGTGACTACTTCAAGCGAAGTGGCATCACATTTAGAAATCATCAGAAGAAAGATCAATGAATATCACGCATCTCTTGAGCAACTGGGCACCCAATGACGAGAACTTGACTCCCAGAAACGAGAACTAGATGTTCAACTATGAAAGCTGGACAACAATGAACAAATGTTCACAAGACGTCTATCTCAACTTCATATCGAAGAAGAAGCAACATCTGCTGAACTTAAGCAACAACAGGAAGAAGCAGAAGCTGCTGAACTGAAAAGAAAGCTAGAGGTAGAAGCTGCTGAACTTAAACAAAAGCAAGAAGAAGCTGCTGAAATGAAACGTAAGCAAGAAGCAGAAGCTGCTAAGCTCACACGAAAAGAGGAAGAAGCTGCTGAGCTCAAGAGACTAGAGGTAGAAGTTGTTGAGCTGAAGAAACAAGAGGAAGAAGCTGCCACTAGTGAAGCACTTCGGAAGGAAGCAGAGGCCACTGCTGACAAGGCTAGACATGAAGCAGCAGCAGCAGCCGCAGCAAAGCATAGGATGGAAGAAGCAGCAACGAGTCAAACTCCACCTCCACCTGAGACCTCCACTTCTACCTCTCAAAGTCAAACCCATGACGACTCTAGAGCGTTGACTACAGTTGAAAGAATCCTGTCTCTGTCACTACAAACCTTCTACCCGATAATGATCTGAGACAAGAGATAGATCATCGAATGGAGAAACATATGGCTCTTGTGTTTGAAATTTTCAAAAAAGGGGGAAGAGAGAAAGGATGAGTCGTTGAAGCTGCAGTTGGCTCTATTAGATAGAAAGAAAGAAGAGGAACACAGAGAGAGAGATGAGGAACAGAGAAAGAGAGAGGAGGAACAAAGAAAGAGAGAGGAGGAACATAGAAAGAACAAAGAAGGCGAGATGAGGAATACAGAAGACAAGAAGAAGAGCGCAGGAAGCGGGATGATGACATTACAAGGAAGCTGGAAGTTCTAATAGCAGCCAGAGAGCAAGTCATGAAATAATTCTCAGAAGTAAACACAGTTCTCAAGGCGCAAATCGACTTGCTTTCAAAGTCCTCCGCAATCAGACGCAGATTCCTCGAATCAAGAAATGGAGAAGCACAAGAATCATGACAAGTAAGCAAAGGTCATGCAAGTTTTTTTTTTTTTTTTGCATCTTTTTGAATGTTTTTATTACCGCAGTTTTAAAGCTTTTCATGTACTTGTAATCGATCATATCTAGTGAAAAGTGAAAAAATTGTTGGTTTGAAGACAACTACTCATTGTCTCTAACCTTGATTCTTGATTGGCTGAATTCACAATTTCCGGTGTGATCAACAACCCTTCTTCTCTTATCGCTCTAAACTGATTGTTTCTAAATGAGAATTATTATACCATTAAGGGGGAAGATCATTTAGAGTAGGTCAAGTGTAAAAGAAGCACCATTCTGAGTTGTATTAGATAGACAAACCTTGTAAAACTCAGATCAACTGCATTTTCACGTCGAATTAGATAGACTTAGAGGTATGCTTTTGACAACATCAAAAAGGGGGAAATTGTTAGGTATTACTGTAGTAATCCCATCTTAATTTGATGTTTTGATGTGTCAAAACAATATACCATAGTCTAAGCTTTAGAGTTATTACCTCATGTAATCCTTGTATAGGATGATCGAGATGTAATAGTCTAGGAAGAAGGACATCATCAAAACTGTGGAACAGTTTTGAAGAAGACGCTACTCAGACAAGATAACTGTCGAATATACAAGACGAAGACAAGCAGAGCAAAGCAAGGTCACAAAAACTGCGCAGACAATTTTCTCGTACAAGCTTGGATGCTCAAAGAAAACCGTGGATATAAAAGACGCAGAGAAACTGTTGAGAGGTACTTTTTCAGAGAAACAGCAGAAAACGCAGAACGGGAAGCTACTTTTTCAGAGAAGGATGGACTATGATTGGACATCCTTCTTAATGTCTCTACTGGCTATTTTCTGGCTTCACACCAATAAATAGCAGGAAATACAGAGACAGAAAAACCTTTGCTCCTCTGAATATCTTTGCATATTTCAATCTCCGACACACTAGCCTCTCTACAGAAGTAAAACCTCATGCATTAAACGCTCTCAAGAGAGAAGGCCTTAATATCGTGGTTCATTTATTGAACACGAAGCATTCATTGCTCATGGAATCTTCGGAGATTCACCGTGTGACTTCGAGTACACGAGGATTAAGTCAACTTACTTAATCTACCTCTTTGGTGTTCTTACTGCTCTAGTTAGAACACAGCAGCCTGCTCTTGCATAGGAAGACTAGGTTATTACGAGCAACTGCTAAACTTTGCACGTTCTAGGAAGAACACAACCATCCAACCTACCGAAGAAGGAAAATGGAGGTTTGTCCTCAGTCCAACTTCGAGCCAGTCCACAGAGAAGACGTAGAGCCTTCGACTGACTGAAGAAGGAGTGAAGTACAACTGCTTGTGGACGGAGGTTTCTACAGCAACTGGCTATAGATCGTGAGGATTGTAACTTCATAACTTAGTGAATTACCGGATCAGATATCCAAAGAGTGGATGTAGGACTTAAGGCTCCGAACCACTATAAATATCCTGTGTTGTTTACAGTTTTATTTACTTACGCATTTTACAGTTTTCAATTATCTTGAAACCTTCGACACTTATCCTGTAAGTGTTGAAGTGTATAAACTATCAACTACCATACGTGTAAAACTGTTAATATAATCTGCTGGCTAACATTAATTGTGTTTCTAAAACTGCTAAACAAAAATTGTGCTGAAATTAAACTAATCTGCATAAGTTAGAGTGTATTAATTGGATTTAATACTTTCGCTGCACATTATACGTACTCTGATCTGGGACCAACAGGTTGAATGAGCTCAAAGAATGGAGACAAGAGGCCTATGAAAACACGAGGATATGTGATCGCGTATATTTTTAACTCGCGACTTAGCAAAGCTAATAATATAGCGGCAAGTAAAATTATCGATCCCTCAGAGAAAGAAATAACGAAAAACCTTAAGTACTAAGTCGAACGTTCTTGAAAACACTGATTAGGAAAATCAAATGAAAAGTTTTGTTGTTTTGAAAATCGCAGTATTTGCTAATGGAAATTAAACAGGAAATTTAAAAAGCTTTTGAAGTCAAATAAGAGAAGCACAGATTCCAGGGATATCTACCTATCAAGTATTACAGGTATGAATGAATTGATTAATTCCCAATTTTAATTCCTCTTCGTAGTGAAACATCATAAAAGTATTACGAACTTCTTTGTTGGACAATTCGTAAAGTAGATTAATTAATTACCAATCTTCGCTCGATCTCAAGATAAATTAACTAACTCCAAAGATCCACAGATTTATTCCTACAATTAATCTCCTTCAGTTACGACAAGAAATCAAATTATATTGTGAAAATCTCTTTCGATTGAAAACTATCACAGTTACGTCTCAAGTAATCAACTAGATAATCCTAAGATGTGATCAGCAAATCAGAATTATGAATAATCACAGATTTCACAAACTACGAAGGGAAGGGGAAAATAATTCAATTAATCATAACAAGCATACATTGATAGTTCGAAACCCTAGAATCTGAGAAAGGATTTAGTTACACATATTCACGGTAATATTCATCATAGAAAAATAAAACCTGAACTGCATAAGAACTGGAATCCGGAAATCTTCCCGTAAAAACTTGTCTTCAAACATAAAACTCTAAAAACTCTTCAATAATAAATTCTTGTAATTGCTCTAACTCTTTTCTCTCTCTAACTCTGGTCTCTCCTTTTTCAAAAAACGAATTTACATGAATATTTATAGAGGTGAATGATGTATCTAGCAGTATCTAGGGTTAGATATGCGCTAATCTCCAAATCAGATCCAGACTAGGATTCCCGCATGCGCGTCGACCGTGGCAACCTGGCGTCGATCGCTGGACCTTGAACATCCTCGTCGATCGACGAGGATTGGCAGCGATCGACAAGGCCCTTGCTTCCTTCGATCTCCCTTTTCTCTTCGTCGAGCGCTTGGCTTTTCTTTGCCTCGTCGATCGACGAGCCTCTTCGTCGATCAACGGGGTGCTGAAACTGGAATTCTAATCCTTCTCTGTTTTTCAGCTAAAAACCTGCATGATTTATCAAACACGACATTCCAAGTACAAAATCCAATTCATGCACGAAAATGATACAAAAAATGATCTAAACGCTACACAAACAGTCAAAGAACAATAAGATAAGTTGGTGAAAATCCTAACTTATCAATATGCAAAGAGAGAGCTAAATAGTTCCATGACCAACATATTTGAGTGAAGCAGTTTTACAAAGGTGATATGGTTCTTGTATTTAATTCTCATTCAAAATTATTTCTAGGTAAATTTCGTTCTCGTTGGTTAGGTCCTGATAAGGTACACGAAGTGTTCGAGAATGGTACATTGGAACTCGAGACAGAAGATGGATACTGCTTTAAGGTCAATGGGCACCGAGTGAAGAGATTTCACATTTCCGAGCCACCTCGGGTTGTGAATGAAATCTCCTTCACATGATGGTAAGGAGGTAAGTTCGTCGAGCTCCCGATGATAAATTAAGCGCTTCTTTGGAAGCAACCCAAGATCAATTTATGTGTTTCGTTTTTTTTTTAAAGTTTTGAGTGTAAATTTTACAAGTACTTTTTTGAGTTAATTCGAGTTTGGGGGGATTAACTATTGCTAATGTTCATTCGGAGTTGATTGGAGTGATGTAGGAAAGAAAATTCATCAATTTGGGGGAAATTCTCGTGTGGGATTGCCTTGTCCCACTCTGGACCAACAAGCTCCTGAACGGGAGCCTTTTGTTCCACTCGGTAGGCACAAAGATGCCAAACAGATTGAATTTCCATGACGTATCCAAAATGGGAGCATTTTATCCTATTTGGGAGGCAGAAGACGAGAAAAGAAAGACGTATCCCGAACGGTAGCATTTCATCTCGTGTGGGAGGGTGAATGGAAGGACAAATCTGCGAGGCCGAGACGTATCTTGAACGGGAGTTGTTCTGTCCCGTTCGTGACCAAATCGAGCCATCCCAAACAGACAGGGAACGTACCGCTCAGGACCCAACGCACAATAAGAGCAGGACAAATAGGACAAACCCTCATTCACTCGTCTCCCTCTTCTCGAACGGTACCCTTTCAATATTTCTTATATTCCTTTCGATTTTCTGGCCACCAACAAGTAATTTCTCCCCCTATTTCATTTTAATTTGGTATCTATGTCGATTTTCAAGGTGTAGCACGATTGATTTGGGGAAATTAATGGTTGGAAGTTCCACTTTGTGCTTTGTGAGAATATGCCCATATTGTGCTCGATTAAATGCCTTAGAACATATTTTTGGTTAGGATTGCTCATATTTTGTGAGTTATATGCTTGATTTGTTGAAGTTTAATTCGATTTTTTTAATTTCTATTGAGATATGGATTAATTGCTCTTCATTGAGAGAATTAAGGCATGATTGGAGTGCTTGATTATTTGTGTGATACTTTTGTAAAATTTTAGTTATTCTTGTTATTTTTGGGATGAGTTCATCATATTTGAGGATCACTTGGAGGATTTGTGTGCTTTTAGACTTGGTATTTGCAAGTTCCATGGGTTGAATTGGATATTGATTGGTATTTGGTTATTGCAGTTATTATGGGACCAAGAATCCGTGTAGCACGCCCCAAAAATTTCACTGATGACGAGTTTCAGTCACTCCTTGCCTTTAACTCTTCCGTTGTCTGTGGGTCAAGATACCCCTGTCCGGACACTCTTACAGCCTTGGGGATCAAGGATGATGTGGAAACACTGTTTCACAACATTGGCTGGGATAAGATGCTCAAGGGAAGGTGGCCTGCTTATGCTGAGCAAACTAAAGAATTTTTGGAATCGATTAATGTCCTCCGGAGTCCTGGCAACTGACCGTGCCGCTTGTCCTACAAGTTGGGAGGCCAGCACTATTACCTGGAGCGTGCAGAGTTGGAAAAAATTTATGGCTGTGAAGAGAGATTGGGTTTTATGCCCGATGAGTTTGATGCAAAGGATTTTTGGAGGGCGATCTCCGGAGAGGTTGTCCATGGGGGTTTGAGGATGAAGTTGGTGAAGGGTTCTCTCATTAGGAACCTGGTGCTTAGATACATCCACAAGACCATCTCCAACTCGGTGTCCGGGAGACACGAGTCCAACAATGTGACAACGACAGAGCTTTATATGCTTCATTCTATGCTTGCCAAAGTAACTTTCTTCATGGCCGCCTTGTCTATGGATGATTGGAGCCGAGCCCCCTCACAGACCCGGAGCAACATCTACTGTGGGGGATTGCTAACGCCCATTCTCGACCACTTCGGTATCCATCAAGAAGTAACAAAGGTGCCACCAGCTGTGGTGGAATTCCAGGTACTCACTTTGGCAAAGTATATTGCCACCCCCAGACCTGGTGCTTATTTGTACAAGGTGGTTGATGACGCGTGGATGATGCTTCCGAACACTGTTGCCACAAAAATTACTGATTTGGATGCTCGCGGGAATTGGTTGTTGGACACGCCGGCACATAAAGAGCTATGGTATAAAAAGGGGCGTGATGGGACTTATTCGAGGTATGAGCTCCCTATTGTAGTGCCTGAGGAATGTGGTGCGGGGTCGATGGAAGAAGAAGAATCGAGGGATGATCAGGGTGCCGGGACGTCATCAGCTGGAGTGCATAACTCATGGAAGATGGAGATGTTGGACATGATGAGGAGTATGAACACGTCAATGGCAGGATTAGACATGCGGATATGGTTGATCAGCGAGCATGGTTTGAGCAGAGATTTGATGAGGTGGATGCTCGATTGACTGGCATTGAGACCGAGGTACACGACTTGTACTACCTGCTTTCAGCTTACTCTCGGCGGTGCCGGCTAAACAATGATGCTCCAGGCCCTAACCAGCAAGGATCATCATCTTACCGTCTTTTCAAACTTAGTCGTGTTTGGACTAAGTTTGGGGGGTGGGACGGACATCACTTTCCTCTCTTCCCTACTTTTTATTTTAGATTGATTTATCTTTTCTCTACTTTTATGTAGTCTGTTTTAGTGTTCAGTCTAATTTAGTTGATTTGAGTCATTCGATGGGGTTGTATAATGATATGATCTAAAGCCTGTTTGAGAGTAATCGATATTTTGAGAATTGTTGGTTTTTTTGTTTTCTGTGGTGATATGGAACAGGTGGATAGAGCCTAAACAGTCGGAACCATGCCGGATTTTTTTTTTTATTCCACCTTGTAAAACTAATGGAAGTGGGGTACACAAACTCTAACACTTAATTCTCACACTAGCATCAGTTGAATGATTTATTTTGAGTTTAAGTGCTTGCAAGTGAAGTTTGCTTTATTGTGATAAAATTAGGCATAAGATTAAATTCGTGGTGAGGCATGAACATGATTTGATTTTATTTGAGCTTATGATAGGGCGGAATAACTAGATGTTGATGCATGTGTAGGTTGAACAAATTTTGCACTTGACATCATGTAGAATTAATGCTTGGAACTCAACACCTTTAAACTTGTGAGATTTGAGCCTAATGAGACCTTATACCTCATTATTGTTTGGTTGTGAGAGGCGAGGCACAAGTGGAATAAGTAGATTCTGTCGATACCACTTTGTTTAACATGTCACATTGAACTAGATAATGATCTTAGGTCATTCCTTCTTAGTATCTACCTTTTATACTTTTGCAGAATAAGGTTGATACATATTTATCCTAACCGTTGTTTTGGAGCCAAGTTGAGCCTTTAATTCTTTCATATAATGCTTAGGAACAAGTTTGAGGGGTTGGGATGAGGTTTGAAGAGAAGAAGAAATGAAGTGCGAAGGATTGAATAATGTGAGTGAAAAAGGAAAATATCAATTTGGTAAATATGATGGGGTTGTAGTAAAAATATATGAAAAAAAATAAGAGAAAAGAAAATATCTGAAAAAGAAAAAAAAATGATGAAGAAGAAGTTTGTTTGCATGTCAAGTGATAGAAAGTGGGAAATTGGGAAATTGTTAAACTATGGTACGAGCTTTAAAATTTCTTTTTGACAAATTGAGTGGTTGAATGTTTGAGAATAAGGAAATGAGGATGAATGAGTCGGAAATGAGGATGAATGAGTCACTTAAGCCTAAAACACCCTTACGTCCTATTTGATTCTAGGACGATGTTTTGATGTGAACAAGTGTGGTAGAGATGAACAATATGAATGAAGCTTGTGCACTTGTGCTTGAGAAAAAGAAAATTAACCCTATACATCTGAGTGTGAGTGTTACACCCTAATATGACCACATGCCGATAAGGTTGAGTTCTTTGTTTTAATAAAAACATGGTGGATAATGATAAATTTGTGAAATCGAAATATGCATTGATAGATCGTGATGAGCCGTGAAGCATTGCACCAAGTGAATGAAAATCTAGTTTCTTGTTTTTGATTGAGGACAATCAAAGGCTTAAGTTTGGGGGGTTTGATATGTGTGTAATTTGTGCTATTTTTAGAGTGTTTAATTGCATGATTTGATGTGAATTAGGTGCATAAATCACACACATATCTTTTCTTTTGGTTGATTTTACCTTCACTTAGTGTTCGAGAGGTGTTTTAGTGTGTAGGGCATGAAACGAGCAAGAAATCCGAGTTTTTTTAGCAAATTTGGCTAAGGAGCAAATTCATCCCACTCGGGACACACCTATCCCATTCGGGATAGCCATCCACTTGGGACACACACCATCCTACTTGGGACATACATCCCGCTCGGGATGCAACTGTCCCACTCGGGAGGCATGCATTCCATTCGGTACACAGAAATTTGGCGTTACTTTCAGTTGGTCGAAGCCTGTCTTGCTCGGGAGGAGCCTATCCTACTCGGGACCCATGTCCCACTAGGGACCGTTCCGTCCAACTCGGGACCAGATGGGTTTTATTGAGATCTTTAAAGTTTTATTCTGCTCGGCAGGCAAGTTTACAAAGGGGGTCCTACTTGGGACCAAATCACTGTTGCTGCGGAAAATTCAACTATTAAAGGCCAAGGGAGATCACAATTAAATGGTTCGAATATTATTTACCCTAGAGAGAAAGGAGGTACGAGAGATAGAGAGAAAAATTAGTTCAAGAGCCAAGAATCGAAGATTGAAGGGAGGAATCGAAGCTAGAGTGGAAGATTCATCCCCAAAGCCTTAGATCTCTTGTTCTTTATTTCCTCTATGTTTCTTTTTGAGATATTGATGTTTTTAATTGTGTTCATGAGTAGCTAAACTCATTGTTGAGGATTAGGATGTGATTGAGAATGATTTTGGGATATTGTTTAGATTTGAATAATTGAATTTTCGATGGTATGTTTATTGTTGTGGTTTTGAATTTATGTTCCTTGCATGTTTGATCACCATGTGTTGGAAATTATGCCTCAATGAACTAGCTTGATAGGTTTGTTAATTGTAGGGGATTGCAACAATAATTGGGTGTCTTTTCACTTTGATGATAGGTGATTTGATATCTCGGTCTTTAATTCTTGAGCTTTTGGGAGTTAATTGAAGTCAATAAACCTAGACTTAGGTTGAGATTGAGGTTAATCTATTGTTTTTGCACCGGTACTAAGGGTAATAACTATAGAAAGCGAATTGATTCAAACCATTTAACGAAGATTGGTTCGTAGTGTTGACAAGTCTAAACATATTCCTAGTCTACTCAATTCATCCTAAGTTCCTCGACTGTTCTCTCTTTGGTAATCTTACATTAGTTGTTTGGTATTTAATTTAGTTATTTGCATTAATTTTTAAGGTTTTAGGTAATTTACAATTGATCATTCAAAGTTATTTTATCGCATCTAGATATTGAAGTTTTCAAATCAAACCCTTTTATTCATCGCAACGGGAAAGTTGAGTCTCTATGTTCGATAATTTTTACTTAATAAAACTTTACTACATCATTTTGCACAATGTTCACACCGAGGGGATGCTACTCCACGATACCTTCAACGTGGTTGTAGTCATTTAGAAGTTGCCTCCATCGTGGAAGGAATTCAAGAGCTACCTTAAGCATAAGCAAAAGGCCACGTGTCTGGAAGATTTGGTTGACAAGCTTCGTATTGAAGAGGACAACCAAAAGGTGGATCCTAAGCCGAGAGCTATGGATGCCAAGGCAAATTTGATGGAACGTGGTGGTCCATCAAAGAAAGGAAAAGGCCTTACCCATCGAACAAGGGGATTGTGATCTAAGAACCTAAGTTCAAGGGTGTTTGCTACAATTGTGGCAAGAATGGGCATATGACGAATCAATGCAAAAAGCCTAAAAATAAAAATAAAGGCAAAGCAAAGATGGATGCCAACTATGTTGAACCCGATGATGATTGGGATAATGACTTGTGTGTCGTGGTTTCCGAGGTTCACCATTTTGACAATCCACGTGAATGGTTTGATGACACAGGCGCAACATGTCATTTGGCTTTCGATAGGAGTGTGTTTATCTCCTATAAGTCTGCTGAAGGAAGAATGCTCCATATGGGCAATCAAGCTTCCTCAAATGTGGTTGTAGTGGGCAATGTTGTGCTCAAACTCACTAGTGGCAAGGATTTGACCTTGAAGGATGTGCTTCATGTCCCAGACATCCGATAGAACCTCATTTCGGGCTCTTTACTTGTTAATCATAGATTTAAACTTATATTTGAGTCTGAAAAGTTTATCTTGTCAAAGTTTGGAAAATTCCTTGGTAGAGGCTATCTCGCCTATGGTCTTTTCAAGTTCAATGTAATGGCACAACGCCTAGCCGGAAAGAATATCAATAAAGTTGAATCTACTTCTTCTTTGTGGCACAACGCCTAGGTCTACTTTGTGGCATGTAAGATTGGGACATGTAAATCTAATGCAATTATAAGATTAGTAAATTTGAATTTACTAAAACTGGATGAATTCAAACAAACTAAATGTGAAGTTTGTGTTGAGGGAAAAATGACAAGAACGCCGTTTAATTCAGTCGAAAGGAGCACTAAACCTTTAGAGTTGATACACACGGATTTGTGTGATTTTAAAATGGTACAGACTAGAGGTGGGAAAAAGTATTTTATTACTTTTATTGATGATTGCACCAGATATTGTTATCTATACTTATTAAAAAGTAATGATGAAGCAATTGATGCCTTTAAAAATTATAAAGAAGAGGCTGAAAATGAATTCTGTTGTTGGATCAAGATAATTCGAATTGATAGAAGTGGAGAGTATGTTGCACCGTTTGAAGAGTTATGCGTCGCTTCAGGCATTATTGATCAAATAAAGGCACCTTACTCACCTCAGTCATATGGTGTTGCCGAGAGGAAAAATCGGACACTAAAGGAAATGATGAATGCCCTGTTGATAAGTTCGGGGATACCCTAAAATATGTGGGGTGAAGCTGTCGTAACAGCTAATTATATCTTGAATAAGATACCTCTTAAAGGGAAAGAGGAGACACTTTATGAATTGTGGAAAGGATGAAAACCTTCCTACAAGTACCTTAAGGTGTGGGGTTGTTTAGCAAAGGTCGAAGTACCTTTACCCAAGCAAGTTGCAATTGGACCGAAAATAATCCATTGCATCTTTATAGGGTATGCTTTAAGTAGTGTTGCCTATCAATTTATAGTGCACAAGTCGGGTAATCCAAATGTGACCGAAGGCACCACTATAGAGTCAAGGAATGCTATATTCTTTGAGCACATCTATCCTTGTAAAGATAAGGAAGATGTACCGACAATGTCAAGAAAAAGGACATATGAAGAGACTACTAGTTCTACTCTTATACAGGAAGAACTGAGACGTAGTCAAAGGGCTAGAATGGCTAAAAGTTTTGGTCCGGACTTCATCACCTACATGTTAGATGATGAACTTAGAACCATTAAAGAAGCCTTAGCTAGACCTGATGCCTCACTATAGCAAGAAGCCATTAATAGTGAGATTGAATCAATTATGCAAAATCATACTTGAATTTTGGTCGATCTCCCGAAAGATTTTAAGCCCTTAGGATGCAAGTGGATCCTTAAAAGAAAGTACAAAGCCGATGGTTCGGTTGATGCCTTGTGGCGAAAGGCTTTAAATAAAGAGAGGGAGATGATTTATTCAATACCTATTCACCAGTGACTAGGATCCCATCTATTAGGGTGCTTATAGCGATTGTTGCTTTGAACAATCTCGAAATACACTAAATTGATATGAAGAAAGCCTTCTTAAATGGAGAGCTAGAAGAAGAAATCTATGTGGATCAACCCAAAGGATTGGTAGTACCTGGACAAGAGAAAGGAATGCAAATTGGTTAGATTCTTATACGGTCTTAAACAAGCGCCCAAACAATGGAATGTTCGATTTTAAAATGCGATGTTGTGAAATGGATTCAAGTATAATGAATGTAACAAATGTGTCTATTATAAAAGCACATTTGACAATTTCGTGATTGTCTGCCGATGTGTAGAAGACATGTTGATCATGGGTAGAAATTAACAAGTAATTGTTGATACCAAATGAATGTTGGAGAATAACTTCAACATGAATGATATGGGTGTGGTTGATGTGATTATTGGAATCAAAATCATAAGAAAACCTAATGGAGTTGTCCTATCACAATCTCACTACGTTGAGAAAGTATTAAGAAAATTCGATGCTTATGATAGTTCACCAGCCAAAACACCATTAGATCTCAATGTCCACTTTGTTAAAAACAAAGGTGACCCTGTTGGTCAAGAGGAATATGAAATGGACATTGGAATTCGAATGTATTTGACTAACTATACTAGACCGGATCTTGCATATGAGGTGAAAAATTGAGCATATACACAAGCAATCCCAGTAGTGATCACTGGAAGCCTCTTGTGAGAGTTTTGAGATACTTGAAGGATACTCTTAACTTGGGGTTGTATTATACAAGTTTTCCACCTGTACTTGAAGGGTACATTGATGCCAATCAGATCTTTGATTCAAATTACTCCCACTCCACAAGTGGATACATATTTACGATTGGTGGGGGGACAGTGTCGTGGAAATCTACGAAACAAACTTGTATAGCTCGTTCCATAATGGAATCTGAGTTTATCGCTTTAGATAAAGTAGGTGAAGAACCTGAATGGCTTCGACACTTTCTAGAGGATGTTCCTTTTTGGAACAAGCATGTGCCATCAGGGATGATTCACAGTGATAGCCAAGCGGCTATTAGTCGAGCACAAAATAATATGTACAATGGGAAGTCGAGACATGCACGTCGTTGACATATTACCGTTAGACAATTGATCTCAAATGGTGTGATATCCATTGATTATGTGAAATCAATTGATAACCTTGCGGATCCGATAACCAAAGGGTTAAATCGAGATCAAATGAATAAATTGCTTGGTGGAATGGAATTGAAATCCACAATATGAATGAGTGTAGTGGATACCCAACCTAGATAATTGGAGATCCCAAGAACTAGGTTCAATGGGACAACTAAACTACACAAGTTCAAGTGATCATGTGTTTTAGTCTATCACTACATCTTTTGATAATTATAAAGTGTAAAGTGTTGTTTATTTTATTTTACCACTCAACTTATTTTTTCAATATAACCGAGGTTTAATTTTACTTTATGTTATCATTAATTGAGATTGATAAATTTGTAAGTTAACAATCTTGATCATTTTATCATTTTATTTTTGGGTAATTATTTATTTCTCAAATATGCTCAAAATATATCTATTTACATTTTGTATGTATAATAGTTATATTTATAATGTATATAAATCAACTTAGTGTTAAAAATAAATGTAGTACTGCAACGCCCCTTGCTTGCCTTCCCAAACTTAGTGGCGCGCTACAGTGGGCTTGGTGTTTTAAACAGCGGAAGACTTGAACAAACAAGCAGAAAGAACAATCCACACCCAATAACTCCAACAACAACATTTGAATAAGCATTGTTTGTAACAAGGAATGCAACCTCGCATGTAAAAGCGTATGAATTAACGAAAATATCAAGGAGTTCGGTTTCTCATTAGTTATCACAAACCAGGAAACGAATTTAGTTCAGAGTTTCATGCAACAGAAAGTAACGCAGTGGAGATATGCATATGAAGATGCAAATCTCATGATCAATGTTCTCATCCAGATAATCATGCTTCTACACCTCCGCATCCGCATCGCTGCTTTTAACCTGCACATTTTACAAATAATGCACAGGGGCTGAGTACAGTGTACCCCGTGAGGACATGACCCAAAAACAAACCGTGATTGCTTGTTTCAACATACAAACTGCCAAGAAAGTCTTGTTGCCTTTCAGACATGGTGTTCCTCTTTCTAAAGATTAGTGTCCCAAGTCACAAGATGAGAAAGATGAAATGAGTAAGGTTTCGTATGCTTTTGTAGTCGAAAGTCTCATGTATGCTACGCTATGCACGAGACCAAATATCTACTTTGTCATTGCCATGGTAGCGAGATATCAGTCTAACCCTGGACAAGCGCACTGGACTGCTGTAAAACATATTTTTAAGTATTCGAAAAGGACAAGAGATTATTATCAGGTTTTTCAGTCTGAGAATTTTTGCCCTGTGGATTATACAGATTCGGATTTCCAGGCAGATTAGGACAAATAGAAATCTACCTCTGGGTATATGTTTACTTTAGGAGGTGGAGCCATATCATTGAGGAGTGCAAAACAGAAATGCATTGCAGACTCCACCATGGAAGCTGAGTATGTTGCAGCTTTAGAGGCTTCGAAAGAAGCAATATGGCTCTGGAGCTTCCTCTTCCAGATGGACGTGATTTCTAATTTGCCTTAGACTATCATGGTATATTGTGATAATTCTTGAGCAGTGGAAAATTCAAAGAAACCTTGAATTCACAAGGCAACTAAACACATTGAGAGGAAGTATTATATCATACGAGAAATCGTAACGAGGGGTGATGTGCTAATTGAGAAGATTGACACTAAAGAAAATCTAGCAGATCCATTTACAAAAATCTTACCACAGAAGGTCTACGAGATGCATGTTCGTAACCTTGGACTGCGGGTGAAGACAGTCATGTGATGGTCTTTGTAATAGCTAGATTAGTATAGACGCGTTGTATACTCTGGAAAGCACTTGTATAATGCTTTGAGTATAAGTAGGAGATTGATGGATTTATATACTGAAAGCATTATGATTGGTATATTATGAACATGGTTTATGGTTAATATACTGGGAATCATTATTGTTGTATTATCACAGAAGATCGTATGTAATGCTTGACCTAGCGAGATATAAAGGTTATCACTGCTAGAATAGACTATCGGTTTAGGCTACAGCACAGTCAATAATTATTGACTTATCTTGGTCAGTAGATATGCTGGTACATTTGGTATGTATTGATAGGACCTAACTGAGATCGATTCTTTTATGTGACATTAAAAAAATCTTGATCTTGATGGCTTGATGAAATATAAAGCCTAATGAAGGTTGAAGAGGTATACACAAGTTTGTGTATCTCTTTGAGATACTACGGTGGAGAGTCTTACATGTATTTGTATATCTGTATCATGGGTGGTAGCAGCTTGTGTATGATTTCTAGTTCTTTAGTTAGGTAACCATATCCAGTATAGGATGGTGACATTCCTTAAGAAGCTAAAAAATGTTCACTACAAGGATGTCCTGCAGGCTGATTAAGTTCAAGCATAAGTGAAAAGGTATTAAGAGGTATTACTTAGAAATAAAAGATGTTAATTAATTTGAAGGCTTGTCAGAGACTAAATTAATTAATGAATGTTTGTAACCTTAAATATGGGGATATACTTAGAATGTGCAACATGTTACTCATAACGTGGTAGCAAAGAGGTAGCAGGGTATTGATACTCTGGTGTCATGAATCAATATTAATTAATTAATTATATTTTGGATAGAATATGAGAATTAATTAATTGATAGATCTTCTTTGCTATTTGCATAGTAGTCCCTGGTCTGGCCCATGGAAAAGCTCAAGCCCAATAGGAATTAGAGTTTCCTATAAATACCCCCTCGTTCTCAGATCTCAATGCACCACAAGATAATAAGTTGATAAACAACAAAACAGAGATTTGTGAGCTGCAAGTAGTCAACTGGATCTGAGAAGGAGGAAGGAAATTCTTGTTAGGTATTGATGTAGAAATCCCACATTAATTTGATGTCTTGATGTGTCGAAACTATATACCAAAGTCTAGGCCTTAGAGTTATTACCTCATATAATTCTTGTATAGGATGATCGAGTTGTAATAGTCTAGGAAGAAGGAAACCATCAAAATTGTGGAACAGTTTTGAAGAAGACACCATTCAAACGAGATAACTATCGAACATACAAGACGAAGACAAGCAGAGCAGAGCAAAGGTCACAAAAACTGCACAGACAGTTTGTTTGTCAAGGCCTAGATATTCTAGAAAATTGTGGACATAGTCTTCACATAGAAATTGTTGAGAGGCGCTCACAGTTTCAGAGCAATACAGTTTTGCTTCAAGGAATGCGTACATAGCAAGATGTCAAACAAGTCGCAGGAGAACACCAAGGAAGTCAATGATAAAAGACAGACAGATACTCAGCTGCGACTGGAGTACAACGTTGTTGGGCGTCCGACACAACAAGTACAAACTGCTCATAAAAGCAGGACATTGTAGCAGAAAAAGCAGAGAGGCAATCGACTTTTTCAGAGAAGAATGGACTATGATTGGACATCCTTCTCAATGTCTCTACCGGCTATTTTCTGGTTTCCCCCCAATAAATAGCAGGAACAACATAGACAGAAAAACCTTTGCATCTTTGAATCTCGACACATTTATTCTTGCATATCTGCAGAAATTAGCACTCAAAGCATTTAACGCTCTCAAGCAAGAAGGCATTAACTTCGTGGTTCATTTATTGAACACGAGACATTTACTGCTCAAAGAGTCCTTCGAGATTCACCGTGTGACCTTGAGTACACGAGGATTAAGTCAGCTGACTTAATCTACTTTCTTGGTGTTCTTACTTTTCGAGTAACAACACAGCAGCCTGCTCTTGCAAAGGAAGAGAAGGTTACTACGGGCAACAGCCAAATTGTGTACGTTCTGGGAAGAACTCAACCATTCAACCTACCGGAGAAGGAAAAGGGAGGTTTCTACAGCAACTGGATATAGATCGTGAGGATTGTATCTTCATAAATTAGTGAATTACCAAATCAGATATCCGAAGAGTGGACATAGGACTTAACGCTCCGAACCACTATAAATATCTTGTGTCGTTTACAACTTTACTAACTTTACGCACTTTACAATTTTCAATTATATCTTGAAACCTTCAACACTTATCATGTTAAGTGTTGAAGTGTATGAACTGTTAACTGCTCGTACCTGTAAAACTCTTAACCTAATCTGCTGGCTAATATAAATTGTGTTTCTAAAACTGCCAAGCAAAAAATGTGTTGATTAGAAAATGATCTACTCATAATTAGAGTGTATTAACTGTATTAATACTTCCGCTGCACATTACACGTACTTTGATCTGGGACCAACAAGTGGTATCAGCGCAGGTCGGTCTTTCTAGACTGTCCTATTTTGAGTCGCTTAAGACCGGATTCGTACTTCCTTACACTCTAACTATTTGTTTAGTGTGATTAGCTAGCAGATAATTTTTAGATAATGATGAGCTATCCAAGTCTTCCCAAGTACAATCCAAATAAGTTTCAAGTATGGAAGAAGAGGTGTCTCATTCAGCTGAGAGCTCAACATCCAGAGATGGATGAGGTTCTAAAGAATGGACCTCTAAAGATCCAGATTCCTAAAGTCAATCTTGCCGAAGGAGATGCTCCAGGCGGCGTTGAAATGATAGACAAACCTATGGAGGACTGGAAACTTGAGGACAAGAAATGCCATCAAGTTGATCTCATCACGCAAGAAATGATTATACAATTCCTCCCAGATTCTCTCATGGACGCAGCCGTGAAGAACAATACGGCCAAGGCACTGTGGGATTGGATCAACGACGTCACGAAGGAAACAAAGGCGATGAAGCGCAACAAAAAGCAAGTCGTCGTGGAGAAATACAAATCATTTCAGATGCTACCTGTTGAGACAATCTTTTCCATGGAAGCAAGGTTCAATACCATCGTCAGCGAAATGAAGAGTTTTGGAAGAGAAGAGAAAGTGGCCGATATGAATGCAAAAATTCTTTCAAGACTGCCGAAAGAAGATTGGTTCATCAAAATCACCAGTTTAAAGACAATGGATCTCTCCAAATTGTCCACCAAAGAACTGTTCGCCAAACTTCAAGCCCATGAATGGGATATCCAGATAGTGAAAAGAAATGAAGCTGTTAGAACCCCAAATTCAACAACAGATGGCGACACAACCTTCTTCTTGAAGAGAGACTTTCAAAGGCGTTCAAAAAGGTCAGTTCACTTCGAGAAAACTGCCTATCAATCATCACCAGCGAAAGACATCTCCAGCACAGTTCAGAAGAAGGAAACTGAACTGTCATTTGCCAAACTAGAAGAAAAGTTAAGAAACCTGACTATACTCCTCGAGAAATCAAAAGGGAAAGAAAAGGAAGCTCAGTCCAGTGAGCTAAGGTTCATCTAGAGAGAGCCCCGCACATGCTACGAGTGCAACTCTCCAGATCACCTGAAGTATGAATGCCCTCAAGACTCCCAGGAGGAGAGAGACAAATTGAAGAAGATGTTTGAAAGAAGAGCATCCAAAGCTGTTGACCAAGGATTGCTCACCAGAACCAAAGTGCCAGACATACCAGATCATGGCGATGGTTACTACACGTCTGAAGATGAAAATGATGAGGAAGCATTTCTTGCTTTCATTGCAGTCATTGATGTAGACCTTACCGAGGAAGAGGAAAGCGCTTCAAATCACAAAATACTAGTAACAACTAATATTCCCTCATCTAGTGTATCTTTATTCTTTAATGTAAATTTTGAAACATGTCACTCAAGCTCAGAGGACATCTCACTTGAGAAAATTATTAAAGAATTTTAGAAATTTCATGAAATTAAGGATAGATTAATTAGTGAAAATGACTCACTGAAATCAGAAATTTCAGTTTTGACCAATGAAGTCGAAAAACGAGGTCACTTACTGAGGAACTAAATTATTTAAGAAAAGAACATGTTAGACTTTTCGAAGACTTTGAAAATGTATCAAAAGAACGTGATTCTCTAAAGAAACTTGAGCCTGTTAAGTGTGATTGTTCTTTTAAAAGGAGCTCAAGAACTTTGATTGAGATTTTGAGTGTTCAAAGACCTTCATCCGATAAATTTGGACTTAGATTTATGGAATGCCATTATGAAAAGGAAGTCTTGAGCAATCATGAATCCATTTCAGGAACTGAGAAACTCATTTAGGCTTTGTCAAAGAGAAACTCAGTTCAGGTATTATGTTGGAAAAGGGTAAGGTAAATTCCAAGAAGCCAGTAAATCAGAATGTCAAGACCAAATGCTGGTAAAAAATTTACCCAAAATTGGCATCTCAATAGAATGCTAACACAGTTGGAAAACTGTATAAGCAAACTTTCGAGAGGAAAACTGACCTTCCTTCAAAATTGGATAAGCGTAATGTTCCTTATGCAAGGAATCCAGTTTTACCAACAAGAACAATTCAGTGACAGGATAATGTTGCAAAGAAGTAAGTTCGACAATCAAAAATTAATCCGAGAAGTTATAATAAAATTCTGGTTCATCATACTTATTATCCGAATAGGAGGAACACCTATTCGAGGCCAGAGTCTAGACAATTTCATACTCAAAAGACTGTGATGGCTACTCACCCGAGAACAGTTTCTCGAGACTCTTTCCAGAACAGTCGCTTCAGAAAGAGTTCACACACCACATTTTTAAACAACTTGCATTCAAACAGCACACACCTTGTTAGAAGAAAGGCTGACCAAACCTAGAAGGGCAATTTAGTTTCACGAACTGTAATAGTGAAACAAATGTGGATACCAAAAGTTTGGATCCACATGATTGTCCTTGCAGGACCCGAAAGGATACGGGGACCTAAATAAATTTTCTGTGTTGCAGTGTACGAGTCCGCTGAAGAAGGCAAAGACCTGGATATTAGACAGTGGATGCTCGGCTCACATGAATTGTATGAAGGAGCATCAGTCAGTTTCAGGAACAAGGCCACGGGACAAGTGATTGGGAAAGGATACGTGGAGCACAATGGAATCATTATTCAGAACTATCGTTAGTCACAAATCTAAAGCACAATCTTCTCAGTATAAGTCAACAAAAAGAAAGTGGTTATATTGTCAGATTTGAAGAATCAGAATGCCAAATAATAGACAAAGTGACACACAAGATCATAATAAGAGGAATCCGAAGAGGAGGTCTATACAATGTAGACTGGTCCAGTGGAGAAAGAGGGACATGCCTCATAGCACTCAGCTCCTCAGAAGGCATAAACTGGCTGTGGCACAAGAGACTTAGCCATCTGAACTTCAACTCGATCTGACATCTGGCGAAGCATAATCTACTTGAAGGACTGCTCAGAAAACGGACGAAAGCCTCCTTTAAGATCAGGCCAGTCACAACGAGCACAGAGAGGATCATGGAACTGTAGGGTTTGAGTCTACGATGGACAACACGAGTTGCCATTAATTAAATATTTGCCAAGGATCGTTCTTAGGATACCAGGAACAAATTTTAATTAAATAAACCATGCGATCCTATGCATGCTCCTACAATATTAATTGCAGAGGATGGATTAGAGAATACCTGATTTCACCGTTTGATCTACAGATCTAGATCAGAGCCAACAACGATGAAATAGCCTTAGATCTGAGATAGAACGCCGGCGATGGACAGTGGTTCCTACAGATCTGATCTTCTGATCTGTTCCCTTGCTCCTTGAATCCGAGATCCGGAGAAATCGATCAGTTTCTCCCTCATATAGCCGCTGCCACTCTCTCTCAATTTTTCAATATACTGAAACCCTAGTTATCACAACTCAATGATCTGATAGAGAGAAGGCCTATATATAGTGTTAGGGTTTTGAGAAACCCTAACCCTAATGGGCTATGAGCAATTAATGGGCCAGACCAGGGATCAGATGCAAATAATAAAGTGGGCCCTCTTTATTAATTAATACTTCCTTGTTCAACCCAGAACATAATTAATTAATAAAACATTGTTTTAACCTTCACCACGGTAACAATGCTGACTCGCTCCTTTATTACCACGTTATTAGGAACGGGTTGCACCAAACTAACATGATCCACATATTTAAGGTTATAGACATTCATTAATTAATTTGGTTAATGACAATCAGCCACAATTAATTAATCTCTTATTTCCTGAGTAATACCACTCACTCCTTTTCACTTATGCCTGAATTAAATAATTCAACCTGCAGGGTTTAGCATAATGAACCTTGTGAGCTCCTCAGGGAATGTCACCATCCTGAAACGGATATGCTTACCTAAATGTTCAGACTAAGCAGGCCACACACAAATTGCCAACACCCAAAATACGGGTATAAGAGTACATGTAAGACTCGCCACCATGGTAAATCAAAGTGTGGTCAATCTGTGTGTGCCCCTTATCCTTCAGTTAGGTTTAAGATCATAGGAAGTATGTTAGGGATCTGGCTCATTCATATGTCAATGAGAATAGCACATCCCACTGTTAATCCCATCAATACATAACTATGTACCGACACATCAAGTAGCTAGGATAAGCCCACTTATTAACCGATGTGCCGCAGCTTAGACCGACAGCCTATCCAGGGACCGTCTCAGCTGTGATATTGTTTATATCTCGCTAGGTCAAACGATTCATATGATCCTCTGTGATCTCCTACACACCATATGATCATCCCTATAGGCGAGATAATAGGATATTATGGTTCGTTGTATGTTTGTTTAATCAGATAGCGAGCATTGTTGCAGCAACATATATGAAGACCAGTGTACAAAACACTTAATCATATATGCTTTCAGTATATAATCCCAACAATCTCCCACTTATACTTAAAGCATAATACCATTGCTTTACCAAAGTATTAAGCGTGTCTATACTGTCAATCACTCCCACTGCATTCACGTCACCTCTTGTCACGATTTCTCGTATGATGTGATCTCACACGTCCTTTGTGTTTCACCACCTTGTGAGTCTTAGGTTCCTTTGAGTTTGTCATTGCACCAACATAATCACAATTCCTTGTGATTTAATTAGGCAAACTCAGAACACACACTTCTAGAGGATGGCATCGGAGCTATACTGCTTCTTGCGAAGCTAATGAAGTTAACAAAAAAACTCAGCCTTCATTCCGGAATCCGCAACACACTTCTGTGTTAGATTCCTATAACTCCTCCTCCAAGGCCAACACATAGTTAGAGGTCGATTTCCTTTCCTTATGATCCTCCTGGATATCCGATGTCATTCAACTCACAAGGCTCATTCATTAACCAATGTGCCTATCCAGAGTTGAATTGATATCTGTTTAACATGCTTATAGCTGTACAGATATCTTACTTCGTTCATTTATAATATAGAAAGATAACAATCTTTCTTGCTATGAACGACTCACCACAGAATCAATTTAAGCGACATGAGATACCTGAACATCCTTTTCTTGTGACCACACAAGACTTTAATTCAAAAGATGTTCCAAGATCACATAAGTCCTACTTCTGAAACTGTTCGGATAACCATCCTTTATGCCTGACAATATCTCCACACCATTTCCGAATGTGAAAATAATATCTGCATAATGTGCAAGGAAAACCACGCTTCCGCTGACACATAACTAATACATGAAACTCTCACTCTCGATAGACAATATCAAAATGTCTGTTTCATGACTTTGAAGCTCCTTTAAGTTCATACTTGAACTACCTTGGCTTCGAGACATGTTGCTGCACATAACTTATCTGATTGTTGCATACAGATGTCGCCACCTTTTATCAAGGTACCCGTTTATAAAATATGGATGACGTCATCTATCATCCAGATATTTAGATTCATATGTGTTGTTATGGTTAAAAGAATTCGAATGGGTTTAATAGTTGCAACCAGTGAGAAGGTCTTGTTGTGAAACATACCTTACTCACTAACCTAGACTCTCGAATAGACTAGGTTGCCATTCGAGCACTTTCCTTGTATATCAATCAGTTGCTTATAGCTGGTAAGCTGTTTGGCAATCACTGATCCTGATACACAACCATAACCTTTACTGATTCATTTCTGAACCTATGACTTGACATCATTAAACTGCATCTTTTGTCTTAACAGCTTCGTTGCGCTTTAAGGGATAAGTACGATATTGTTCGTTAAGCTGGGAACAAGTCCAGAGACTGTTTCCACGAACCAGTACCATTAAGGCTGTTAAGACAACCTCCCACTGCAACGATGCTCCTTTTACGTTGTCAGTTAATGGTGCATTAATTTGTGGTTTATCACCTTACACAGGTGACCGTGCAATTGGTATCATACCTTCCAAGGTATGCTCAATATGCCACGGGGTATTTCCTGATGGATTTGAATTGTCTTCTCTAAAAGGTTAGAGAACAATCTCACATTTGGATTCATGGTTGCATCCTATACAACTTGCTTGTATCTAGGATTCACAAAGCAACCATCTTTTTCGTTTACCTGGAATAGCCCATAAAGCAGCATTAGCTTAAACCTTTCTTCAAGCCAATCAGTTTCCTATATCAGCTTAACAGCCGAATTACCCATCATTGTCATTTTGACAGAGTCAAAGTCTGCTAGGGTTTTTGAAACAGATTTAGAAGACACTAGATTGAGCAAACCACAACTGCTTTTGGCGCACTTCCCAAAAACAAAAATTTGGCAAAGCTGGCATAACTTATAAACTTTTAAAGAATCTTATTTCGTTTTACCTACACTGTCCCAATTGAGGGATAATAGGTGTAGTTAACTGGGATGCAATCCCTTTGCTCTGCCAGATACTGTAAAACCCCATCACTTAAGATATACCATTATGAATGAATCATAATGTTTTTACGGTCTTGTTTAACTTGTTCTCTACCTTAGTCCTGAACGCTCTTAATTAAAGCAAGAGACTAAGACTTGTAGTGAACTAGATAAACATATCCAAATCTTAAACGATTACAGTATCAATGCCTGTTAAGGCAACTGCGCAAGTAGACTCAAACCAGCAAACCAGATCAAACACGAATTAACCTATAGAGATACAATCGCCTATTAAAAGGCCTGGTTACCATCTTATACCTCTAAGTAGTTGTCATAAGTACCATTCTTAGGAATACCTGGATTGAATCCGTAATTCCATGAATTACTTAAAACTACTTAGACTGATGTA